>MU915538.1:5053-19127 GCA_036418165.1 Cooperia oncophora
TGAAAGAAGTGATTATACTTTTGCAACGTCCGTCCGTCAGCCCGTCCATCTGTTCAGAAGTTCGGCATTACCTGCAGAGTCCCCTGACTTCTCATTATGCAGTCTGACCTAAGGTGATCCGCGCCCACAGAGGGCAGGCCTCAGCATGGTCCAACAACATAATGTGTATTCATCTATGGATGATTACAAAGTAGCAGAGGAGTCACTAAAATCGGTAGTCACTCAACAGCCTAAGACCCTATGCACCCCTGCAGGCACGCCACTGGAAAGATGCCATGCCATGTTATGCAACCAAAAGGCGAAAAGTATCGGAAGATCTGAAGAATCACTAGGACTCATGGCGGCAGCGTAGCTGGGAACGGGGGACCACTCGGCCACGCCTCCGTGTCTTTTCCTCTAAACAAGAGTCGCCTAGGAAATTTCTCGCTGAGTGGGGAGTCTCCACAAAGCCGAAACCTTGGTAAAGGGGAGGGACACTGAGGCGCCGCGAGAGGTTCCCAACTATGTTGGTGCTAGAGTCTTCTTGGGATAATCACGCCTACATATGCGTGGATGGTTGGGTGAGACCCTGACTTAACTCTCCAGCAAAATCCGTATCTCAGTATTTAACAAGCAAAACTCCGGCTACGTAGCGATATTCCCCGAAATAATCTTTTGAAAAAATGCTGCGCTGAAAATGCGCTAAGGCTGACTCACCTTGCACTCGTTAACATTTTGAACTGTATCCGTTTGTTCCACATCATGTTGGATTTTCCTTCTCTTAGCGAGAGCTATTCGTTCCGCTTCTATACTGCCTTCTTCGCCGTGAGATGTACGCAAATGCTCTGGCAGATTATTCTGTTCCAGGCAGCACTCACAAAAGCGACATTGACGAATTCTTGTCCGAGGAGGCAGTAGGAGTGGCCACTGAACGAAGTATGAGGCTCATCTGCCGCCTGAAACACACATATCAACTATGGAAATCCATGACAGTCTGATAGAATACTTTCGCTGGCTTCAGTATGGCTCGCCAGAAAACCTACATCAGGAAATGGCGAGGACGCGTATGCTTGCGTAGGTGGGGGATCCGTGATTTAGCACAACGTTCAGACTTTGCGATCAGGTCACTCGAGCGATCGGATCGCTCCACTAGATCGCGACTGGATTGCCCGATTGGATCGAGCGATTACCACCGGGAGTGCTCCACTGATAAATGGTGAAAAGGTGCACCGCCGAAGGGCACAATTCAAGTCCACACTGTGGAAAAGCGGCCCGATATGATTCCCGTCTTTGAGGCGGTGCTTCGCTTGACGGTGAAGCGCCCTTAATCTTGGTGCCTTCCGCTCGCAAAGTCTAAACGCGGTATAAGAAAACGCGCGATTTGCTAGTTAGCAAAGCCTGGAAACCTTCAAGATAGAAGAGAAGGACTTGGCAAGCCTGGCCTACTGGCTAAGTCTCACCGCAATGGCGGTACTTTTCCATGATTTCCTATTGCTCGGAATCTACTGGAGTGAAACTGAGACCCACCTTCACTGGATACACAGAATTGTTCATCATTTTTAAGTTGCTGGCGCAGTAGAGACCTGAAGTAGTAACCATTTCATAAACGACAAAACAACAATTGCACCGGATACTTCTTTATTTATACGAACCCAAGGAGCTTCCGAAATGACAATGATTTCTGCCTATACAGGCAAACACCAGGCAGGTATCCCTCTTCTGATGTGAACGCCATGGGCACTCTGTTGGTACAACTGCACGGCGCAGTTCGGCCACGGAGGTGGGGGGGCATCCCGCTGCTGCTTCGCCGTTTTCCGGCTTACAAGTCCCACTCTGGTGGAACTTGTGAACTCTTGTGAAACTAGAGTAAGCTTGTTTGCTAACCATACGTGTCAACTCAAGAAAGGCACGTTAGCTGGGTCGACACATCGATGGGAAGCAAAATTAACTCCCCGTGGCCGAACTGCGCCCGACTGCACATTATGGAGGGGAGGGCGGAAGGCTCAAAACAGCTGACACTGAAGAAACGACCGGGAGGGGTTCGATCATGAAGTACGCGGTCATGGTGCAGTTTAGTTGCTTTCAACCCTTTTTTTGCGAGCTCGATTGCGAGAACCTCAGTGAGACGGCTTTCATGCACGATGCCGTTGTAGAACCGCGGAAAGCGCGAAAAGAGTTTGGTACCAATCGCCTCGTCGACCGCCCGAGAGTGGACTACATGCAGCAACGTTTGTATATAGGTCTTTTCGCGCCTTTCCTGATTCGGAGCTCAGCTGCAATGAACAAATCCCTACTCTGCGACCAGGGCACATCGTTGCTGGGGAGTCCCCAACAGGGTAGTCGTATTTGGCCGCCAGGAGAGGGGGGGGGTCGGTCAGGCTGAGGAAAATTTATTTTGATTTTTCTCGCTTCATGGACGTTGTAAAAAAAGGGGGGTAGTTACTTGCTAACTGTTGGGAGGGGGAGGGGGGGTCGTTATTTACGTTTTGGCGCTTGTAGGAGCGGTGGTTGACTTATTTTCCTGTTTCATGCGTACTATATACCCTCCCTCCTCCCCACTCGACAGCAAAATTTTTGGGAAAAGTAGGGAAGTTTTCGGGAAATTTTGGAAAAAGTGGCAGGAAGTTGGGGAAAATCTGAAAATTGGTAGAAGGGGGGGTCGTATTGTCGCGGCTTTTCCTGTTTCGCTATTTACCCCCCCCCCTCCAAAAAAAGGAGGGGGGGTCGTACGCCTCTACTAAAATCCCTAAGCAATGATGTGCCCTGCAGCAGTCTGCTACCTCTACTTCCCGAACGCTGGTACTTGCTAGCAGACGCTAGATTGTTATCTGTACTTTCCCAGTCGCTGACGCGGCTGGACGCTCCAAACGCAAGTGGACGCAAAGTATAAACGCACCTCATTGCCATGTTGTGTCATTGTGATCATGTGACGTCTCGTCGCCAAGCAACTCGTACGGACCACTCAAATAAGCTAGTTTATCATTAGGAGACTCCGTGAGAGCGAGTAGAATGACAACGAAATTACGGCTGGATGGGTCGACTGTCACAAAAATGCAAGTCCAGTGATTTGGACGGTCTTTTCACTAGTAAGACATATACATAGTCACACTGTGGCACGTCAATGGTCGAATCTGTTCCACATGCATACTATTCGCACAGCAGGGTTCACCCATTAACCCCCTAATAGTCTGGGTACGCCATCGTTATGGTCATCGCAAGGGGGGGGTGTCGTATTTGACCGCGAGGGAGAGGGGTCGTATTTGGTCAGAGAAAAATTTTTTTCTGCATAGTCGATTTTGTGTTTCACGGATGCGTAAAAGGGGGGGGGGGGGTTCGCGGCTTGGTATTTTTGGGGAGGGGGGGGTCGCATTTAAGTCAGTTCACGATGGACGCATACTATTCTTCGATACCTGTTGAAACTGATAGCTTGATTCTGACGATCGCCGCCACCGCTCTGACAGCTCGAATGAGAAAGGACAGAGGAGCTGAGTGGGGTGTACCAACTACCAAAAAGGGGTGGGTCGGGATATTGTCGTAATGAAATTAGCGGGGGTCGTTAATTTTTTAGAAAGATGACTCCAACGATGACGTGCCCTGCTAGTAGTTTGCTCAAGTTGCAAAAGTTGAAATCGGCGGCGCGAAAACACTGATAGTGCGCTGACTGATCTGGCGTCACTATATCGATATCTATGCTTTGGCTAATGCCGTTTGGACTACCAGAAATTTCGTCTTCGAGCTCATTTTCAAATTGCCTAAGTCACCAAATCCACTAAAAACTTGTACAATAGGGGTAATTCAACATCCTATTGGCGAGTATGACACCCTCATTCTAACGCTGCCGCCAACGCGACGACACTACGATTACCTCATCGGCTGAGCTTAGGCCAAGCGCAGGTAACGGTAGCTCGTCCATTGGCGCCAGCGCCAAAAATGAATGTCATATTCGTGATCAGGATGTTGAATTACCCCTATATACAAGTTTTTAGCGGATTTGGTGATCTTGCCACTTTTAAAATGAGCTCGAAGACGAAATTTCTGGAGTCCAAACGGCATTAGCCGCCCTATGCTTTCCTAGCCGCCGGCGCTTGCGTACACTCGAAACGCTGGCGGACGCTAGCTCAAAGTAAGAACTCAACCTATGGAGAACTATTCCACGTCCTGTTGTGCTGAAAATCCAACGGTAAAACGTTCAGAAGAGATTAGCTTTCCGATGTGTTGACCATTCCAGCCGGTCAGTCGGATCAATCAAAGGCCATGGCACTCCTTACCAGTGGGTAAGATTTCCCAAATATGAACCGACACCCCGTAAACCTCGACTCTTGCCTCACGGGAGAGAAAAAGAATGGATAAACAAACAAAAACTGCCGGACCGCATTTAGCGACCCTTGCTCGCGTTGGAAAATCCTGACGATCGTGTGCTTCGATCAGAAGGTGGGTCTTAGTAATCGTACCTAATCTCAGCTACTACCTTCAAATCGTGTAAACAACAGAAAAATGAGTTTTAGGAAATTCAGATGAACTGGACATATCCTGCTTTCACTAACAATTCAATACCTCGGTACCATATTTATTAGACAACAAGACTGTAATTCTATAATATTTCTTCGATTGTTATTCATAATAAAACTTTCATGACAGTTACCACACTCCTACATCTTCACGGAATCTATTCCAAGAATATAGCATTTCAATTTTATTTCAAAGGCTACACAAATCGGGCGAAAACATTAAAGCTGCATTTATACCTTGAAGGCTTGGAGTGTTAGCGAAACGACTAGATATGTATCGAATTGTTGTTCTGATGAGGTCCACTTGTCCACGTGGCGCCAGTGGAAACTGCACCACGTGGACAAGTGGACAAGTGGAACTGCTTTGTGCGCAGTGCTAATCGCTGTTGCTCCGAATGCAGAAATGCCGCCCCCCTTTGCGACAAGCCGACCCTAACGAGAACGCGATGTCAACATTCACACTACCTGGAATTGACAATGAATATAATGCTACAGCAATCCGTACGACTCCACTTGCAATGCCCAGCTACTGCGAAGAATGGCGAGGTCTCGATGCAAAAGGCAATTGGGGTAGGGGGGGCGGGAGGGGGAGTGCACCAGAGTTAGTCCGAACGTCTAGCAATGACAGGAAGCTCCAACGTATGAAGACGTTGATGCGTGGGCACTCATACGAGCTGCTGAAGCGCAAGAGCACACAAGAATCTGCCTCTGCGCAGTGCAAAAGACGAGATTGTCCGGTCGAAAGAAACAGGACGCGGCTTCGAAGCCATTAATTTTTGTAGGCCGAAAACTAAAAGCGGCTTAGCTGTAATCGTGTCTCAGCGGTTCCATGGCTATCAAGGTAAGTTCGTATCCGCTCAGTTCTAAACAAAGCAATACCAGTAGAGCGCTTCTCTTCCTTCCATCTTTTCGGCTATTGGCGCGACCATCTGGCATCGAATCACAGCGTTACTGATTCTACCGAGTCGTGAAATGCCCCTTGACAGTTGGAGCATTCGCATCTCAATAGCGTGGAGTTGGCGCTCGGCACTTTTGGTTGCTGGCCAGCTCATTAGCCGAAGCGAGTTGAACCATGGCCCGGAATATCTTTGACTTTAGGGGAAGAAGCATGCGCCTATCACACAGCACTCCATTGATTGCTCTACATCTCCCAGCCAGCGTGTTGCTCCATTGGACATCATCATTCAACAACCGGCTTGCAGGCAATCCTCCAGACGAATCTGGTAACTATTTGTATTCGAGTCGCAAAAGACGCCCTCGCCCGATCATTTTCATTCTCATTGGCACAAAGCAGGCCTTGACGCTCTCTAGTCGTAAGCCTCTCGCTGCTACAAGTTTCGGAGTTCAGACCATCACTGGACCGCAGAATTTCTTGCATGCGACATACGTCAATCTTTGTTGACGAACTGAGCGTGATACCGTCGTTTCTATTGCATATCGATTCGAGTGGACGGTCACATGCGGAGAGGAAGACCAGAACAACGGTGACAGCACGTCATAAATGCGGACATGAGAATGGTCAACCTCCGTAAAGAAGATGCACTATATCGATGGCGACTGTCGATCCGAAGAACGGACCCTGCACAAGCGGGACGAAGAAACTGATACTAATTTACCGTCCCCAGAGGATAGAAGGCTAGGTTGGTCTGGTCAGAAGCTGGCAGGATTTAAGTCCAGGACAATACGCGTTGTAGCGTGCCACACGCCACAAAGTCACCTTCGCCCTCACGCTGATACAGACTCGAAAGTAGCAGAAATTCATCCGACCAGTAATTTAATGTTGAGCAGAGGTGCCATCGTATCAGATGAGCGAACCCTGCCATCGAGCGGATCAAATGCTAAAGAGTAAGAAGTGAAAAAGATGTGTTCATTCTGCACTCCGATTAGCCCCACAGACGACAATGGCTGTTTGGACCAAAATGTCGATACGTATCTAGCCTTGTTCGCTTGTCCTACTGTGCTCTGACGGTCCTGTGCAGCGCAAGGTTAATGAACAGGACCGAAGAGATTGTAAAACAAATAGGAGGCACACGTGTTGAATAACCCGTTCGGAGACATAAAGTAAGATAATATAGGAAACAAAACCAAGAAATTCAAGTGAACTCAAACGCATGAACATCGCAACATGTGCTCAAAATAGATATAGAGTACCGAACATAGATCCTTCCACGGAATAATTGTAATAAAGCGTTCAGACTTCGCGACGACGCGCGCCTACGCGCTACGACGCACTACCCCTGAAACAACGCTCCGGTACTATAGAAGGGAATGCATTCATAGACGGGTATAAAATCGACACCGAGCGCTAGCGTTTTTATTTCAGGTAAGAGCCCTTGTTCAAAACTTCTTATAGCATGTGTAGGGAATATAGGGTGACAGGTGGAGCTCTTTCTCTCCTGTACCCCTACAAACATGGAAGTTCAGTCGTTTGCTACTACCTTGCCGCATCTCGTCTCCGCTGGTATGGTCAGCAAAGACCTCCTGATGCTGTATCGAGCCCGCTGATATGATCGTTTTTGTCAGAAGTCCAAAAGGATGACCTAGAATGCGGTGGGAAGACGACCTGAACAGAAGTGACTGCTGCTGTCCTGCCCGCAGCCGATGCTATTTTCGGAGCCCGTTGGAAAACGTTAGTCGAAGAAGCGTACCCGACAACGGTTAGGCTAGGAAGAAGAAGATCTCTACAACATAAAACAAACTGAATGTGTATTAACAATGTGAAACTCCAAAAGTTTATTCCAAAAAACTCAAAAGACAGCAAAAGTTTCCCGAGTTTTTGGAATAAACAATGTGAAACTCCAAAAGTTTTTTGGAATAAACTTTTGGAGTTTCACATTGTTAATACACATTCAGATGAGTAATGAGACTCCGGGACAGCACCATACTCCGATAAAACAAACTGTTCGAAAAAAGCGCTCCGTGACGTAGAAGACCCATTTGGAGAACGATATCCAATATCTTGCGACTCTGATAGTTTTCCAGCTATCCAACTGCCTATTCTATCTCTTCCTTGATGGCCTTCTTGAATAGCATCAGTTCTTCTAATTCTATCAACCTTTCAGTAAGCCTTTCCACAGCAGATTCGAGCTCAGTCACCTGAATGAAGGCGATTCTCCATAACAACGAAAAGGAGGGATCAAAACGAGATGATGCTTGAAGACTCACCCTCCGATTCAGTTTCGCACAAGATGAACAGCTAAGCACTATCTCACCATGGTTGGGAGTTTCCACTGATGAGGCTTTGGAATGGTCTTCGCTAACAGTACCATCTTCACCATCTTCTTCATCGTCACAGTGAGCAGACAGTGATGATTCCTCCAGCAAAGATGCAGCAGGAATCGGTGAGTCGCCAAAATTGGGCTCGGGAGTGAAATCGGGCTTCACTTCTAACGCTCTTGTCGTCAAGTTGACAACGTTTACTTTTCCAAGAGCATTTTCGACCTCTACAGGGTTCATTCTCTCAAGAGCCTTTTTAACTTCCACAGGGTGAAAATCCCGCATATGGTCGACCAGATCTTTCTGGTCCATCCAACGATTGCAACGGATACATTTACGACTGCGCTCCTTGTGTTGAGCAGTCCTCGGCCGGACCTTCACATTTGGAGGATTCTTATTCGATGAGCTTCCATTTTCCTCGCCAACCTGTAAATAAAACTTGAAATGTGAGGTAACCCACACATATAAAAAAACTACTTTTCTGATACTGACAAAACAGGCTGAAACAGATGTAAGCTCTAAGGGTTGCAAATCACAAGTATATTGAGTTTTAATGTTATTTCGTTGCTTACCTCTTTAAAACAGCAAGAGTCCATATGCTCGTCTATAACATTTTCATTAATGAAACGTTTGCAAAATGGGCATGACCGATTGCGCTCCAGATAATTTCTCACTGGCATATCTGAGGTTACTGTTGAGCTTCCACTCTCCTGCTCAACCTGCAAGTATAACATAAATGCGTGTTGATCATTCAACACATGCGCAAGATTAAAGTACTAATATGTATAATCCTACTGTATATAAACGGCCGAGCCCGCGCGTGTTTGTCATTGTTTGTCACGAAAATTATAGCGCCGATGCGAGCAACGGTGCGACATTGATTCCAAGATGATATAGGGTGTGGGACAGGTACATTGTTGGTAGGCGATACGAAGTGACAACACTTCATAAGATTTGATAAGGGTCGGAACAGGGGTCATCAAATCCACAGAGCCGGTCCCAGCAACGGCGCGACGTTGGTTCCAGGATATGATAAAGGGCATGAGCCAGCAAAATTATCAGTGAACAAGAACTGTTCGCAGCTAAAGGTCTTGGAAAGAGAAGATTAACGTGTCGACGAACCCGACCGTGGTGTAGAGAGGAGCGCTCGGCGCCAGCTGATTAACATAATAATTTATGATAAGAATTCGTATCAAATATAATTTGCTACGTCTGTGTGCACGCCCGTCTGTCTGAATGTTGGCATTACTCGAGAAGCTACTCGCAGAGATGGAGTTAGGGGCGGGTTGGGTTCCATGCTGGTCCCGCCCACAAAGAGCGGGATGGGTAATTATCTACTAATAATTCCAAGGCACAACAGGAGCTATAGAAACTGGTTGTTGCTCAAGTGGCTGAGCTTTTGGAGGGCTCTCTGAACGAGTTCTTCGGACCTGCTCGTTTTATGCCATCGAAGGGATATTCCTGCCGCCTCTGCCTCACGAATCGTTTCTTTGCGTCATCCAATGCTAATACACTCTAACAGTGAAAAAAAACAAAAAAGACGGTGTAAAAACTGACTCGTGACGGAAAGTTGGCTTTGAGTTACAGTGTGCGGGAGAACTAGGGTGCGTCAGAACCACCACTTAGAGACACAGCGCCTTCGTAACTCACTGTGGGGGAACAAAAGGGGAACAACCCTATATAGTGAGGAGAGAGTATTTGTACGAGGTAAAGAAGTACGGTTACGAACTGCTTGAGCATACGCATCACTGCAGATACATCATGGGAAAAATGCCATGTACTGTACGACGGGAAAGGCGCCAGAGGTCGATTCCGTGGATAAACAAAATGGTACGCGCTAACACATTTGGACAGGGAGACCAGCTTCCTCATCTGTGTCTTCCCCTAACCAAGGCTTCGACTTATAAACGCACACGACCAGAGTCGCATGGGGTCACAAAGAGGACAATTTCGCTAAGCTCAAGCCTTAGAGCTGACGAGAGGCCGTAAGTACGTGAGCACTAATCCTTTCCTTTGGAATAATCACGCCGACACGACGATATGTGTTGGCTGATGCCGTGGTTCACCTCAGCGCATACCAGTTGTTCCATACAAAACTTCAGCTACATAATATTAATACGTCTAAAAAAATGAAAAAAAAATGCAACTCGTATACATCATGGCCGACTTACCTTGCACTCCTTGATCTTCTGAATTGTAGGTGTTTGTTCCACATCATGCCCAGCTTTTCTTTTCTTAGCAACCGGCATTCTTTCCGCTTCTATACAGCTTTCTTCGTCCGTGAGATAAATGCAGATTCTCCAGATTACTCTGTTATTTCCAGGGCTCACAAAAGCAAGCAAACTTTCCCGAAGAGCCGGTGGGTGACGAAGTATGATTTTGATCTATCGCCTGAAAGCACACATGTCAACTACGGAAAACTATAACAGTCTGATGAGATATTAGGCTGGAAAGAAAGCCCTATAAGTGTTTCTTGAAAGGGGGACTGTAAAGTACATAAGGGCACCTGTTCTTCCCGGGTTTAATTACGAGGTCAGTTTAACAGGGCCGCTTCGAGTGACTGTGTTCTTTGACTGGTGCCGCAGCACTGAAGCGACGGCGATTTAACAACATCGACAGTGCTTTGGGGAAGTCACCACACCATTAGAACTGCTCTCGTAATTCACTGGTTTGCTCGCTTCGCGAAAGTAGACAGGATCCTCAAAGATGAACCTCTGTCGAGAGGCCTTACGAAGTAAAAGACTCCACCATTTTCGAAGCTGTCAAGGGGGATACGGAGACAATCTCTGCAGTCTTGTAACGTGTACCGTAAACCGCCTGTAAGTCCTTGGCTATCGAAAAGTACTGGCTCGATGGATCACTCATGACCATGACGGATGGCACGCTGTGTACCTGGGTACCCCTTGGTCAGTCTCCCCTTCTCCGCCCTCGTCAGAAGGAGTTTCAAGGAGACTGCTTAGTGGAGATGAGAGATGGGTCCTCTGTTACTTCAAACCACACGTATCGTGTGCCTCTACAAAGAGAAGACCCATCCCAGCAATCCGCAGTCCGAGAAGGTTCTCCTGTGCTGCCTCGGGCGCGAAGAGAATGCTACACAATGGCTGTAACAACACGCGGTTATCGCTACCATTGGTCCCGCTAGCCCCAGAAGCACGTGGAAACTGTTGGAGAAAAATAACCGAGACAACTTTGGGGCACTTCATTCGCGAGGACGTGAGACCCCTTACTGCCATGGAGACTACCAAATAATTGAGGATCAAGGCTGGGAGACCAGACCCATCAGCATATTCTCCGATTTGCAGCCTCCCCACGTCTACAACTGTTCTTTTACTGTGCGCTTCTATGAACTCATTCGGGTAGATGCGAAAAACTTAGGGAATTGGCCTTCTGGTCTCCTATTTCTGGTCAGCGTTAGGGCGAGCCTCTATTATGAGCCTCTGCTGCAAAGAAATCTAAAGCAGGAAAAAATAATGAGAACCCACCTCTACTAGTTACATGAAAATGGCGATCATTTTTTACGTTGCTAGGGCTCTAGAAGCCTGAAATAATAACACTATCAGAGGTCACAAAGCAACAATGAAGGAAGCACACAATCACGTTGCAAAGGCGATGTTATGAACAATGAGCACACTAAACAGCACACTGAGGTACTTTCATCTTCTTATCGTTCGAAATTGAAATAGATCTTGCCTATTGGCCGTTATCCTTCCTCTGGTTTATGCGGTGCGCACTCTGCCTCACAATTTAGCACACAAAACCCAGGCCTGACACAGCACCGGTGCATCGCTATGAAGCACTGAATGTGCAACAATGGTGGCAGTTGGATGTATAGGTTAAAAAAGCAACCATAAAGGAGATCATGTAGTACGCGCTTATGACTGCAGCATAGGTAGTTCTTAACCCGTTCTCTTGCAAACCTTTTTCCGAGAACGTCAGCAAGCCGCGGTCAGGCACAGTGGCCCTAAAAAGGGGAAGGCGAAATGTCACTCATGAATGAAACCGCAGACTTTTCCCAACAGTGGAAAAACCGACAAGACGAAGCTGGTTGTGGTCCTACTGCCCCGATGTAGTAGCACGATCGTACCGCTCAAGCGATCGATTGCGAAGTCTGAATTTCGCGTCTAAAGTAGGTCGCGAGCTGAAAAGAAAAAATCATTAATCGGAAAATCGAGGGCGACTAGCCCTCTCCGCTTCCTACATAACCTTTCCACGCACGATTTATCACTGATCGAAGCTCATTAAACAAATTAGTAAGAGCTGAGCTACCGGGTGTCATAAGATGATAGACAGCCTTGGCCGTCGAACCCTGTTTAGAGCGCGGTACGCATTTACTTTCGTTCAGAATCGTAGTGGCTTATTGAATGCGATGTGGCCTTAACAATGTTTGTACGCCAGCCAATGTACAAGCCAGTGTTTTTGTCCTGCCAGACGTGTCATGTATCAACTCACCGTCCTAGGGAGGTAGATTGGCTTGGGCGGGAGCCACTTTAGGATTTGATCTTCAGGCGCGTGCGTTGGTAAGCGTGTCACCTACCATTCCGCCTCAGTCAAGTCATAGAGCCAACAAATAAAGCAGTTTTGGGAGGTACAAATCAACTGGATATAACCTGCTTTAACCAACATTTTCGAACAACTCGATTTCAGATTTATTATAAAAAAGGTACAACACATTTTGTGATTGCATAATCGTACACATTTATAAAAACAATCAAGAGAACAAAGCATTTCAGCTCTATTTCCAAGGCATAGAATTTGCGAGACAAATGAGGCCGCGCTTACAAGTTGCACCACTCAGGACAAAAGCAATCCGCGAAACAGAACCAGATACGGATCGATTCCCATGGTTAGGAAGAGCCGTAAAATCAATGAAGCGGCATTGACAACGGAAAATCTTGCGTACCTGGCTCTTTTCGCAGATTTTCCGGTGCTCTGATTGTGCTGCAGATTGTCCTCTACAGCGTAATGAATAAACGGGGTGTGGAGCATTACTTACTTGTAGCAGCATTGCGCGCACACACCACTATTTCCTAGTTAGTTGACCAGCCAGACATAGACACAGGAAGAGCTGGTCGACTTCAAAGATGCAGAGCGTCAGGAGAGTCGAGCGCGCCACAGCACTGCCTCGTTGAGTGGATTGGGCCCTGGTGCGAATGCCGCGTAAATCACCCCGCGAGACGTCTATTTCGCTGCACTTGCCGCGCGTCGGAAGTAACGCTCCACGATTGGACGAAAAAGAAAAAAGAGAGATTGCAATACAAATAGTAAACACACGTGTTGAGCACCCGTTCGAAAACGTAACATAAGAGAACTATAAAAAATTCAAGTGAACGCAAATGCATGAACATCTCAGCAAGCATTAGAAAGAGATACATAGTATCAAAGCATGGATTCAATAACCGCAAAAGTTGGCAGTGTAGACAGTTGCGGTTATAAAAATATTTTTGAACAATTATGGTTACAAATCTACATAGCATTCAATGAAACCGGCAAGAGGAGTTCTTTCAGGTAATGAGCGCCTTTTCAAAGTATTTGAGCACGCTGTAGGGAATCGTGACTGAAAGTGGAGTTCTTTTTTATAATGCGGGCTTCTGGGGAGGCCAGAAAAGGGTGTGCAATAGTTAGTTGACTCGTCCGCGTGGTTACAAAATTTCGCAACCCTGTAATTTTTATTTTCTTGCGATTCGGTGCGGAGGGCTTGGCTACCTACTTCACTGAAAAAAAAGTGGCAACGCGTTGTGCTTTTAGGGGCTTTTTTGCTGTTTTGAGGCATTTGAGCCGTCTTTGTCCAGCACAAGGCAGTATAATAGTTTTTTCTGGTAGAAATGCTCCAAGAAAAACGCATCCTAAGCCATCTTTGAACGAAATGCTTGGCCACGCCCTGCCGGCCCCGGGATATGGCGAGTACGTCTGGCCCTTTGAGTCAAAACGTGTTCACAAACACAATTTTCATCCAAACATAAGGACGTTCCCTGTAACCGAGTTCGTGGTGAAGCCGTGGAACCACAACTCTTAGACGTCCCCAGGAGCGCGCGGGTAGAACGAATGGGACTGACTCATGTATGAGTCCTCATAACATAAAACAAACAGATTCAAAAAAGCATTCTATGACCCATAAGACCCTCTTTTGAAAGTGAAGCCTGGATCTCGAGAAAACGATAACCTTCGCGAGCGCCCAACCAACTATTCTCTTTCTTCCTTGATGGATTTCTTGAACAGCAACAATTCTTCCAATTCTATCAACCTTTCGGTCAACCTTTCCACAGTAGATTCGAGTTGAGTCATCTGAATGCAGACGATTTAACACAACAACAGTAAAAGGAGGTATAAAAATGAAGTTCTCAATTGCAGACTCACTCTCTCATTCACTTTCG
>MU915539.1:6675-18051 GCA_036418165.1 Cooperia oncophora
GTGTGTGTGTGTTTTGTGTGTGCGTCTGTCTGTCTGTCACGAAATTCATAGCGAGCGTCGCAGAAAAGATAGGACGACAGTTCCAAGAAGTGATATACGTGGCAGGACGGGAACACTTTTGGTGGGTGATAGAATGTGATAGCACCTGATAAGATTCGATAAGGGGCCTTAGAAGGGGAGGGTGACCGAGCCCATAGTGCGGGACACAGTAACAGTGGGACATTGGTTCCAAGGTATGATATAGGACGTGGGACAGGAACATTATTGATGGGTGACAGGGAATGAGAGCACCTGATAAGATTCGATAAGGGGCCTTAGAAGGGGAGGGTGACCGAGCCCATAGTGCGGGACACAGTAACAGTGGGACATTGGTTCCAAGGTATGATATAGGACGTGGGACAGGAACATTATTGATGGGTGACAGGGAATGAGAGCACCTGATAAGATTCGATAAGGGGCCTTAGAAGGGAGGGTGACCGAGCCCATAGTGCGGGACACAGTAACAGTGGGACATTGGTTCCAAGGTATGATATAGGACGTGAGACAGGAAATTATTGATGGGTGACAGGGAATGATAGCAGCTGATAGGATTTGATAAGGGGAGTTAGAATGGTAAGGTCACCATACTTATAACGCGGAACGCAGCATCAGCTAGGCATTAATTTCAGAAAATGATATAGAGTTGGAGATGGGGACACGGCACGTGAGGTGATAACAGCTGATAGGGGCTGATAAGGAACGTTGCCAATGCTGTTCAGTCAAATTGCTGGAGCCTTTACACTACCAAATTATAGAGTTTCAGTGATAGGGACATTGATGACGGGTGACAGGATCTTATCAATTGATAAGAAAGGATAAGGGGTATTATCATTACCTCTCTTATCACTATATCCCCAAGTACCAAAGGCTCAGTGTGCATACTTTTCCTTCAGCCATCACTTCCCTGATATCCTTAGAAATGAACTCATCCTACTATCCTACTATATATAATCCGCTAAGTATGTCTGTAAGTGTGTGTGTGTGTGTGTGTGTGTGTTTTGTGTGTGCGTCTGTCTGTCTGTCACGAAATTCATAGCGAGCGTCGCAGAAAAGATAGGACGACAGTTCCAAGAAGTGATATACGTGGCAGGACGGGAACACTTTTGGTGGGTGATAGAATGTGATAGCACCTGATAAGATTCGATAAGGGGCCTTAGAAGGGGAGGGTGACCGAGCCCATAGTGCGGGACACAGTAACAGTGGGACATTGGTTCCAAGGTATGATATAGGACGTGGGACAGGAACATTATTGATGGGTGACAGGGAATGAGAGCACCTGATAAGATTCGATAAGGGGCCTTAGAAGGGGAGGGTGACCGAGCCCATAGTGCGGGACACAGTAACAGTGGGACATTGGTTCCAAGGTATGATATAGGACGTGGGACAGGAACATTATTGATGGGTGACAGGGAATGATAGCAGCTGATAGGATTTGATAAGGGGAGTTAGAATGGTAAGGTCACCATACTTATAACGCGGAACGCAGCATCAGCTAGGCATTAATTTCAGAAAATGATATAGAGTTGGAGATGGGGACACGGCACGTGAGGTGATAACAGCTGATAGGGGCTGATAAGGAACGTTGCCAATGCTGTTCAGTCAAATTGCTGGAGAAAAAAAGGGGGGGGGGGGGGGAGCCTTTACACTACCAAATTATAGAGTTTCAGTGATAGGGACATTGATGACGGGTGACAGGATCTTATCAATTGATAAGAAACGATAAGGGGTCATTATCATTACCTCTCTTATCACTATACCCCAAGTACCAAAGGCTCAGTGTGCATACTTTTCCTTCAGCCATCACTTCCCTGATAGCCTTAGAAAATGAACTCATCCTACTATCCTACTATATATAATCCGCTAAGTATGTCTGTAAGTGTGTGTGTGTGTGTGTTTGTGTGTTTGTGTGTGCGTCTGTCTGTCTGTCACGAGCGAGCGTCGCAGAAAAGATAGGACGACAGTTCCAAGAAGTGATATACATGGCAGGACGGGAACACTTTTGGTGGGTGATAGAATGTGATAGCACCTGATAAGATTCGATAAGGGGCCTTAGAAGGGAGGGTGACCGAGCCCATAGTGCGGGACACAGTAACAGTGGGACATTGGTTCCAAGGTATGATATAGGACGTGGGACAGGAACATTATTGATGGGTGACAGGGAATGAGAGCACCTGATAAGATTCGATAAGGGGCCTTAGAAGGGGAGGGTGACCGAGCCCATAGTGCGGGACACAGTAACAGTGGGACATTGGTTCCAAGGTATGATATAGGACGTGAGACAGGAAAATTATTGATGGGTGACAGGGAATGATAGCAGCTGATAGGATTTGATAAGGGGAGTTAGAATGGTAAGGTCACCATACTTATAACGCGGAACGCAGCATCAGCTAGGCATTAATTTCAGAAAATGATATAGAGTTGGAGATGGGGACACGGCACGTGAGGTGATAACAGCTGATAGGGGCTGATAAGGAACGTTGCCAATGCTGTTCAGTCAAATTGCTGGAGCCTTTACACTACCAAATTATAGAGTTTCAGTGATAGGGACATTGATGACGGGTGACAGGATCTTATCAATCGATAAGAAACGATAAGGGGTCATTATCATTACCTCTCTTATCACTATATCCCCAAGTACAAGGCTTCACGAAACACTTCAAAACGAGCGGATCGCATGCTAAATGAAAGGAAAGCGTTCGTCGGTAGGCATTCCGGTGCAAGTTATGGAAACGAAATCTGCTGTTTCACTGAGCATCCATATTGCGCTGTATTGGCCGACTACACATTGTATCTATCTACAGATTTATGTATTCTAATGGCGTCGTGGGGCGGACTACACCGCCGCTGTAAATAGAAGCGCGTGCTGAGTTGTGCGGGATCGTAATGCCGATTGCCTCTGTCTGTTACGATTCGATCACTACAGCGCCTTATGAGCAGCCCACTACCGAAAAATTCGTTAAAATTATGGACCCGCCTGGCGAAGCCAGGCCAGCTCGGCGAAGCCGAGCTCAAGAGAAGGAGGAGAGCACGGCGTGAGCCGTGCGATCCGACTGGTACTCACAATAAGCAGCCATATCAACCCGCCTAGCATCCCGTTGATTCACCCTGGTATAGGATAAAACATCAACCCGGTGATCATTCACTTTTGGGAAGCGCCACGCATCCCACTTTCATTCGAAATCGTAATGCCATTCCGAATGAAACCCGAATGGACGACGAGTGACCCAAGGTCGAACTCCACCACAAGCCGGCGGTCTTCTCCATGCTGCTAGGCTGAATAGGCGTCCGCAGCTGCAGACGGCGTGCTCTCTTTCCTACGATGGTAGTTACACCGGGTGTTGTCTCCATACCCCTGTCACCAAGATGCTATCCTTCATGTGCAGCACATACAGTCGTCATCCTTGCACTGCATAGGGGCGTGTCGGGCGAGAAGGAGCGTGCACACTGTTTGAAGCCTTCTCAGCCTTTTCGTTGAAACGCGTATGCGACAAAAAGTGATAGAAAACGAGTAACACGAAGGATATAATACAGTAATGTCACTTCCTGGTTCAACGATTGGTGCAGTACGGGTGCGGGCGACCGCGCCGCACGCAGCCGCACTGACATTGACTATCAAGTGCAAGGATGACGACTGTACACTTGTGCATGTTGTGGCGTTGCCGGTCCAGCCAGGCGTACTACCACGGGTTAGTGAAAACTACAAGTGAGAGGGCGCAGATAAATAGCGCGGTCCGACATGGTTAGGCGTGGCGGCGTAAAGCAAAGGTGCTGCCACATAACTGCCAAGTTTCCGTGCACTTTGGATCAGAAAAGTGGCACGCTACTGCAGCTGCGAACCCATTCAGCTCACACCTGGCAAGAGCCATAATCCACTTAGGTGAATGTGCAGTTTGTCTTCAAAAGAGACAAACGATGTCAGACGAGTGCGGAAAACGACAGACCAAGACTGGAGAGATGGAGAGTTGGTTGAGTGAGAGCCGATTAGAGTTTTCGAAAACTGATGGGTTAGTTCAACTGATCTGGTGTGAGGGCATCGATCTACAGATTGTTGCGCCTCAATAACAACAATGATGGCAATGTTGAATACTTGACTATAACAAGATTCATCGAGATGTGCTTCCGCCCTCTTTTGAATAGTCTGGTCAGTTCCCACCACTAAATATTAGGTTTGTCCCAAAAGTTCGTGACATTTTCGGACATTTTTTCGCGTTAAGTTTATTTCAACGTGGTGCAGTAGGTAAGCATGGTGTGGGACGAAATGGCGGGAATTTTCATCCACTCTTTGATGTGCATTACAGTAGCGTCTCGCTGGATCACAGCTGTGAGAGGAGGAAATTGCCTCGAAGTAATAGAGAAAGAAGTACTCCTGCCTGGATCACCTGAAGTAGGTACAGGTCTCAAATTGCTCATAGTGCAAGAAAACTTAATGAACAGCACTTGGATGATAGGATTGCGCGACCGGTTCTGCCCTTTCTGAAGGATCTAGCCACTGGCGCTTCCGGGAGTGATTCACCTAGAGACACCTCCTTCCATATCCAGTTACAACGCTGTTCAACCAGTCCGTACGCGGAAGCGGGAAAGAAGTTGTAGACAGTACCCACAAGAGCTCCCCTTGGAGTATCGGTCAACTCATGAGAAAAATTTTGACCGAACTTCAATACTTTTCTAAGGGAGCGAGGCCCTCTGTCATTTGTGCTTTGAAACAGTCAAGTGTAAGGACTAGATAGCGAGTTGATTTGTACGAATTGGTTTTAATCAAGGAACACAGTAGGTCAAATCCCACGTAGAAGCCACTCAAGCGAAAGCTATCGGGCCATTTCAACGCCGTACTGTGGAAGGTACCATCAGAACCTAATTCAGAGAAATGCCGCTTGTAGCTCCAAGCATGTGAAAGAGGGCTGTAGTATGTGACAAGAGAGTCGTAATAATTCACCGCGCTGGTGGCGTCGCGTGCGACGTCGCGCCCGCAAATGACGATGGTTCCAGGTAGTAGATGGCGACAACAGGCAATTCAGAACCGAAAATAGTCATGAATGTCTACGATGACGGGGTCTACATGAAGTCCGGTGCTCCAATCGACAGGTTAACACGAGTTAAGAAAACGCCGCGCGCGGCGGAGCGGCAAATTGCGATTCTCTTGCCCGTCTCCCGGCTCCAAGCACGTTGTGGCTTGGTGGAGATTCATATAGCGAAGTGTGTCGAAAATGATGAATTTCAATTACCGTTTTGGATATGAGAACAGCGACTGCGAGGGACGGTAAAGAATAGCGGGATGCTTACTAAACACACTTATCTTAGACCACATAACTGGATCTCGAAATGGCTACAAAGGATCTCATACGAGATTCTAAAAATCCTCATGAGCTCTCTGGGACAACCCAATAGTATTGTATCCAACGTGTCATAGGTCTCTTACCTTTCCGGAATGACTCGTTCACCCTAAAGAATTTTTTTAAAGAATTTTTGTTTCTACCAATTTTGCTTCATCTTTGGATTTCTGAAAGGCCACCGTCCTGTTGAATCTCAGGCAAGTTTGAGAAATGATTCACATGACGAAAAGTTACTTTGCAGATCGACTGAATTGACTGACACTCGCAACTTGGCTGGTTCAACTTCTTCAGCGTGATATGTGCGACGTGGGCTCGAGCATTGTCGAGAGTTGGCCCATTTCAACTGGCAAGTATGGGATCGATGAGCTGAAGTTCACGGTGCATTTCGTCAATTTCTCTACAGCACTCTTTAGGGTATGACGTTCGCGAACAGTTCCCTCTGTGGAGACGTGGGCTACACTCAGAAAGTCCCTCCAATTATTCCATCGCCATTTCTTGTGGGTAACTCAAAATTAAACGCTCAGCGGTTTTTCGTGGTTGACGAGCTGCGTCGACATTTCGACCCACTTTACAAACACGATTGGAGCCCCTTGGGATAGTGTTGGAAATTCCGACATGACGAATGTCGAAATGAATTTCGCTGGGCCTCTGAAGGCTGCGCTGTCACTCAGGCCATTCGATGGCCTCTCCAGAGAGCGCCATAAAAAGACACAACCATCCCGAGATCTGTCACTTTTTTCCGGTGACATTTTTGAAAAGTATGACTGAATGCCCTTGCTCGCCGCATATTCATTTCTTTGACAACTGAATTTGTCCACAGAACTTTTGGGAAAGACAAGCAGCAATATTTATTTGATTGACACATATTCATATAGTAAGGCTCTGATGAAAGAATGAAAATAAGTTTGCGGGCGCGAATTATGCAAATCAAATGGAAATTACCCTGAAAATAGACGCACACTACAGGATTTCACTTGAATCAACGCGGCAGATGTTTAGCGAGCAAGCCTCGATTGTCCGAGAGACTTTTATGGAATTGACATAGGGACTGACAAAAAGCTGCTACAAAGCGAATTTAGAGTTTCAAAGAGAGTAAAGTAGAAAACGGGACATGTCAGCCTGTTAATTAAGAGATTGCTCGAATCACTGGTGGCGAACCCGTAGTTGTATGGAGCACTGGAATGGTCCGAATGGAAGAGGACCGTTGTCGAACTCAACTTCTAGATCAACTTTCAGGAAAATGGCACCAGATTCCTTGAGACGTTCGCCTCGTTCTCCAGTATGCAATTCCAATCGTCGCGTGCCGGATCCGGCGGTGGAACGAATGACTCGTACGGTGGAGGAGCTGAAATGAGGACTTTTGGTAAGTGACTTTCAGTAAGCGAGAAATAATCAACAGATTTCGTATAGGCGGTCCGGATTAGTAGAAATAAGGGCGTTCCAAGAACAGTGATTCAAGCAACGAAAGGTGGTAGTGATATTAGGCGCCTTCGATTTCACATTGGGGCTGATCGAGCTCTCTATGGCGCAGTCCGCCACAGAAGGATGAGTTCTTCGCAAGGGTGATGGTCTTTAGGACCACGCGACGTCGCGTACGGCAATCTGCAAATAATGCGTGCTTGCAATGCGGCGCACACTCGCCATAAACTCATATGCTATTGAGTTAGATTGGGTTCGCTTCGGTTTTCAGCCACGCTCTCCACCCTGGTAATACCTGGATTGACCGTTAATTTTTTTATTTGCATAACTAGAGTGATCAGTGATCACATAGCAAATATAGTGCAGAGAAACTTGCACAGATTCTGCTCACGAATTAAATAAGCTTGCCCGCTGACTCCTAATTATTTGACCAGTCCGCTACGTTCCTGCTTATAGCATACAGTCCTCATCATTGCGGACTGTCGGAGGGCGGCTGTGCAACGCGGTCCAAATGGGCGTTCGGCCTCGTTGCTCTACCAATGGCGATCGGGTAAAGATCGATTTAGGGAGGGAGCAACCAATGATGGAAACGCCGCAGGTGCGAGCCGCTGATTGCGACCCGACAATTGCGGTGATGTAAAGTGTACTCTCAGAGATTGTAGCTGTTGTCCTGTCCTTGAGGCGTTCTGTTGAAAAAAAAATAGCTGCCAATGTCACCGTCGCGATAGTAAGACCATCGCCAGTGCGCGCCGATCGTAACACATGGTATTTACAATTGTCGCGCGCGACGCCACGCGGTCCTATCGTCACATACCCACTTCGCAAGTTTCTTTCCACACAAGGGGCAATCCTGTGAAGCTTCGTAGGCTCCCGTGAAGCTGTGAAAAAAAAACATTGCACGCCATTCTTCCTTTTTTCAAGTACGAACCGCATTTGGGGATGAGTTTTTCCAAGTGGGCCTGGAAGAAGAAAGACTCTTGGGGACGAGCCAGTTCTCTTGTGAAAAAGTGGTTGCCATATTCTCTGAAAAGTGGCGGTTACTCCGGAATCATGATAACTCATTTCTATCCTTCGCCTTTGCTTCTTTTCCTTGGGTCCAGGTTATGGCAACCACTTTTTTCACAAGAGAAGTAGCTCGTTCTCAAAGGACCGCCGTATCCTTCCGTTACTTTTTTCCGTAGCACCAGCCCAGCGCCTTTTCTATCGCTGTTTAGTGAGTGATTGTTAGCCCCCGTACATGGGAGCGCACGAAAGAACCCGGGAGGGTTCTTCTGAAGGTGAACGCCTTCGAATCGCCCCATTCCTGAGAATGGATGCTTAGTGCGTGGCGCACTCTCAGCAGCTCCTACTACCCAATGTTTTGCTTCAGTAGCGGCTTCTAACCTTCACTGCAGAACGCTCGACTAACAGCCAGTGAGAAACCCACCGAAACAAAAGAAGCAGCTACAGTAGTGTGAGTTGGACAGAAAAGAGCTGAGGGAGATGCTGACGATCAATTAAATGCAGTTCAGACAAATTTGCCTGACTGAGTCAAAGGCGCCGGCAAAATTCGATTTGAAACTTTTGCGCTGTGAATGCGCGAGTGTATAGATGTGTGCGGCTTGAGGAATGTGATGACGCCGTCATCGTTCGGTAATCCAATAATCCTAGTCGGACTGCTGCGACTGCGATAAGACAGAAACGAGGCGAAGCTTTAGCTCTGTCTTGCGGTAACGGTGGTGGTGAAAAAAACCCTCGAATCTCATTAGTTGCTCGACACAGATAGCACACGAATAATGTGGTCCCCAAGGAGTTCTCTAGGAGAGCATCCAAACGAGATGCACTATTGTGCTAGCCCACTTTCTTTTCACCCACATACACACTCGCATACCCCCCTCCCGTCCTCCCCTCCTCACAAATGAACCAAGTACTGGCTTGTTGAGAAGTGCAGTGTGCTCAAGAGATTTCTACAGACTTATTTTGGCCTTTTCAAGCAACAAAGTCAAGACGAGAGCCACCACGGAGCACTTTGACGCGCCTAAATCAGATCATGCGCACTTAAAGTCAAGTTGTAAGGAGTCCGACTTCGTTATGGCACACCTCAACACCCATGACCTTTGAAACTTTGATTGAACCTGAGAGACTTTTTAGCTCACGAATTGTCCTGCCGACGCGCAGCATGAAATAACGCTATTGCGTACAACTATGATTAAACATCGCACCTCACTGAATATTCCACAGAGGCATGAACTAAGCCAGGCGCACGGCGTATCTTTAGAGCCTTAATCAGCAGAAGTCTTTTTGGTACTATTCCACTATTACTACTCCGAAAGCTCAAGAAAATTTTTGCTGAAACCTTGCCCGCAGAGGTTGCTTAGTGCCTTGATCACTAATATGATATTCATTTGTAGCGCCAGCGCCATTTCGCGATAGTAGGCGGTAATTTGGCGCTACCGCCTATCTGACCAAAGTCGATGAAAACTTGTATACATCGGTTATTTGACATCCCAATTCCGAATATGAAATTCATTCTTGGCGGCGGCCCAGTGTGGGACACTGATCATCTGCCTGGAAGGAGTGAATTCCTTCAGGCCAGGCTCAGCCTTAGCAGAGCGCAGATGATCTTGAGCTCTCCATCCAAGAATGGATTCCGTGTCTATAATAAAGATCTCAAACCTCAAGAGTATTTTCACGCTGGCGCCTGTGGCGCAGGCGCCAAGCGGTTTCAGGTCAAGCAGATGTGATATTATGTTCAGAAGGTTCTACTCCTAGGGACAAGTTTTCAGGGGATTCAGTGATTCAGAGTATTTCGGCGCAGGCGCCAGTGGCACGGGCGCCAGGCATTTCCAGGCCACGCGGATGTGGGATGTGCTATTGTTGTTCAGGAGGTCGAACGAACTACCCCTGTAAACACATTTTCAGCCATATCTGCCCTTCTTGAAAAAGTCGGTGAAACAGTGGTATGATTTCGGAAGATTGGAGTAATAATAGTGGAGCATCGCAGTCTTTTCTTTATTTTCTTGCGCCAGACTTCTGATTAGAAATGCAGCAAAAAAGGTAGCGCACTCGCGCCCCTGACTTTCAACAGCCAGCTGTTCCGCGGTTCCCACACTCCCTCTGTATCATCTGCAGAGGGTTTCAACACAATTTATCAATATTCCTTCCACAAGCTTAAGCCAGCGACTGCTTTGTTAAAGTCTTCCGCCTTTGGTTCCCCCATGGTAAGTAATTGGAAGGGTGTGGAGCAGTGGTTAATGGTCTCACGGGACATGTTTGTTAGTCCAGTACAACGCGCTTAAGTGATTCGGGTGTCCAGCAAGACGCTGAGCCTAGTCGGCCGCTGTAATAAATAAAAACGCTGTCACAATCTGGGAATTCTTGTTGTGCAGAGCAGAGACGTGCGTTGCAGCGGCGTTGATCGTATAAGCCTTCGCGCGTGAGGAACTCGGTGGGAAATGAGACGGAAACGGCAGAAATCAGTGCGCTCTGCGTGAGAGCAACCAAGAACTCATCGTATCTACCGGCCGATACATCGTCGCAGCTTGCACTGAGTGGGAAAGCACTGAAATCTTCGAAAATCTCAACCGGTTAGCGGACCGTTTCCGGAGGTCAAGCACTTACTGGATCGATCCCGGTACAGAGGGCATCTCCGTACTCGCTTGCACACCAACGACGTCACGGTGAGAATCAGACCAAAAGCAATCAACGAGCCGATAATAATTATTGCCAGGTACCTGAAATTAAAAAAAATGGTAAAAATTCATGGGTAGCTTGAATATATTCGTCAAGAAAACCTATTACGTCTGCGAGCTGCATGTGGGGAGACCATTAATTAACGAGCTTTACACTACTAATCCACCCTTGTTTCGTGACTGTTTCAATTGGCCTGATGACGGCTCAGAGCGCTAATTCAGCCATTGGCCTTCTTTGGTGGGCCAACTCTTCTCCCTCTATCTTTTGTTTCCACATGGCGAAGTCTAATTAAACAAGCAGGCCATTTGGATAATTTGGCAGGGCGTCGCTCGCCATGATTAGATTTTTCAATTCGACCGAGTGGTCTTCTTCAGTTTGACATCACCAGGACTTCGGAATGAGCGAAAAGCAAAAGGATCAGCTGGCCCAGGGAACATTCGCCTAAGCTGTGATGGTCAGCTAGAAGCCAAAAAAAAACTTGCGAAAATGTCAGCACAGACTACAGTCGTCATCCGGGGACTTGATAAGGGGGCAAGGGTCGACGCGGCTGCGGCGTGTCACGAGAGCGACGATCAGCTTTTTCCAGCCTCTTTTAGCCATTTTCTCCCTTTCAAGATTAGTTGTATCATTGTTTCATGAAGTACTTTAGAGCGTGGAGTCTCCTTTTCCTGTTAGAAAGTGTTTTTGCAATTTTTTAAGGTATCTGTTTAATTGTTTCTTTAATTGTTTAATTGTTTGCAGGATTGAGAAATCTTGATCATAACTTACTTTGTGAAGACAAGGAACAACTAACCTCAAGAAGAGCGGCCAAAAACAGCGTAAACGCCGCGGTCAGCCGCGTCGCGACCCTTGCCGCCCTAATCAAGTCCCCAAGTGACGACTGTATACTAAGGAGAAATTTTCTTCGAAAAAATAA
>MU915540.1:11483-22139 GCA_036418165.1 Cooperia oncophora
CGTAGCGGTACTACATTCTGAGGCGGAATTCTGACCCCTCCGGATTGGGCGAACCGCTTCAGAGAGCCAAATGTAACCTCTGAGGAAGATTCCTCAAGGAATGTGCCCTGTTTCAGCGGTCTAGCTACCAGGTCTGAAGAGCTAATCGAAAAAAATTGAGAGTTCCAAGAGAAGGTCTTCATATCTACTTCTCTTTCAAGCCAGAAAACTTTTCAGGAGGAGGTTTGTCTCTTTCAAAAGGGTCTTAGAAAAGGTCGGAAACCCATGTAATCATCTGTATCATTTCAGTGAACTACGAAAGCACGGACCATTCCAAGCTCATAAGCGCCAGAAATCGCGCACTCTTGTTATCCATGTTCGAACGATTCCTACAAGACCTGGTCCGTAGAAGTTCCTGGCCGCGAACCACTCGATGGAGGACCTAATGGTCCAATAACCCCCGATGAATACCCTCGTGGTTGGGGTAAACCAATATTTAGTCGATTTTGAATGGGACAACGGAGAGTTTTTGCAGTGTCCACGGTGTTCATGCGGCACGCGTCATTGTCTTTGCATTGGCAGGGCGTGTCGCGCCAAGGTCGTTCTTTCTTTGGCAACTCAAAGACTTTGAGCGACGGGCGCACGGGATTATGATTTACAAGACCCTGTTTATACGGTGATCATCGCTCGAGACGACGGCATAGCACTTTGATGTTCTCTGACCCTTGCCGACGACAATCTGACCCAACCACTCAATCCGGCCAGTGTTGCTCAACTCCTACTCACATATGCATACAAACTTGGCCACAAAGCTCTCCTATCCAAGCTATTGTCCCACATGCGGATCAGCAAGATGTACCAAAACAAAGCTTACCTGCGTAGGATTATGGTAGAACGACGGATGGCTCAGATCGGTACTGTCCGGGAACGGATACGGTAGCGGAAGAGCTGGATAGGCGCTCGAAGCACCAGGTGCCGATGTCTTCTCGTCCGGAGGCTGGAAACAGAGACCAATTTAGAAAACTTGAAGAACAACACAATCTTGAATAGCAAGAGGGACATTGGATCGGTGATACGGTATCTTTTACAGTATGTCAGGGAGAGGCGCTTCTATCTTGCGGCTAATGACTCACTGAATTCTACCATGTTTCTTCTATTCTGCGGGAATAAACTGATTATGGGCAAGCTAACTACAGCCGAAAGTGCATACTGTGCTACCAGAGCAGGTCCAGAAGCTGGAACAAAGAGATGGGAAAGAGATTTTTGGCGGCAAAATGGCTTGGAAGGAGAACTAAAAGACTCCCAGTGCAAAACCTGGACCGAGTAGAACTACCGTACGTGAAAATGATTCATCTACCCTGGAGCTCCTTTCCCCTTGGGGCCTGAGCAAAAGCAGGTCTCACCTTCATTACGATAATTCTAGCCTTGCATAAGGAGTCTTTTGAATGCCCACTCCCATCGTTCTTAGCGCTAAGCACGTTCATACAGGGTTCCTTGTCTCAAGTGCTACACTGTTAGGTACCGCGAGAGCCTAGCTGGAACCTTCAACTTCCCAGAACCTTTCAAATTAAACCCAAAATTGGCAGAATTTCTGAGAACTGACCCAAGTAAAGATAAAGCCAGTAGTGTCCGTAAATCTTCCAAAATCTTCCAGAGCGCGCCATTTAGAGCAAGATTCGGGTTACGATAGCCCAACGGACATATTGAGAAATAGGTCCTGAGAACCAAAAACATCCAATGGCCCCAGCTAACCGAGGAAAGGAACTGTTTAGCGTAGGAGGGGCATCTTGTACTTTTGCTAAACCCTGCCAAATTACGATTCGCACCTTGGTGAGACCTGCAGACTCTTGTCAAGGGGTAAACGAAGCTGCTGCTATTGCGTAACTTTACAAGGGTTTACAGGTCTCCACAGAAGCATCAGCAGTGACAAAGAGGACCATTAATGTGCCCACTGAGCCAACCGCGCCAAGAAACTTTCTAGGCACCAGGAGTTTCTACAGTACCCGATCAACTATTATAGCTGCCCTCTTTGGAAGGGTACTCCTATCCTTCCTACCCAGCTGACCAGTCAACAATTCTCGAATTCACGACCACTTAGCCGTCGATCGCACCACGAATCACCGTGCTGGAAATGACAGCGAACAGATGGCCGTTTGAACCGACATGGCGCGGGTTCCCTGGAGGTGGTCCAGTTGAGCGTGAGCGGAGACAACCTTGTCATCGTGGGTTAGGCAATTGAACGATCAAGATAGCGATCGAATGGATCGGTTGCGTGTGGCGCGCGTCCGACACGGCGGTGTCGGTCAAACGCGAAATTACGTACTTAAGTCGAGCTAATCAGAGAGTAAAGTGAGACAATTTAGTGAGCCGCTAGGGAAAAACTGGGCGGTCTTCGCTTTGATTTCAATGACAGTTAAGGAATTTGAAGGACGAGTTTAAGTTTGGCTTTAAGCCAATGGACTTACCATATATCCGGGATATCCAGGCCACACTGTAGGCTGTTGATACATAACCGATAGGGCATCGCTCGACACCGTCGGATTCGTCGTTGGGGCCACGTACGGCTGGACATTTGACTGAAAAGGGTTACAATTCACAAGAATCCTAATAAATCTCAGCAGGTCCCACTATGGTAAACCTGTAAACTCCCGTGAAAACGACT
The DNA here is from genome assembly GCA_036418165.1 of Cooperia oncophora. NCBI lineage: Eukaryota > Metazoa > Nematoda > Chromadorea > Rhabditida > Trichostrongylidae > Cooperia > Cooperia oncophora. The sequence goes on from MU915540.1 coordinate 14,125, forward strand.
AGTGCGAGCCACTTTATTCACAGGAACTTACAGGCCTTCACATGGTGGCCTGCACAAACTTAGCTGATCACCACTCGATGCCCCCACCAAGCCCATTGCACCCAAATTCCCTTGTATGAAAGCTCACATATTGTACACTTCTAATTTTTGAAACTACCCTTGATTGAAGCTTTTGAAACTTTTTTCAGCTGAATAGTTCATAAGAATGAGATCCATTACAGCTTTCAATTTCTTTGATAGTGCTCATAAAAATCGTAAAATAAAAAATAACTGAAGTAATGAGTATAAGTAGTCCCCAATCCAATTTATTGGAGTAGAAATTCTAGGACTTTCTTTATTGTCCGTTAACGAGTTACAAAAAATAGACACCTCAGGTTTCTATCGAAATCCCTCCGGCGTGCGAATTTCCATCGTCGGGGTTAGTTTAGCCTCATGGCAGAGTATGAAAGACAAGAAGACATCTGGTGCCAGGCGCAGAAGCACCTTAAATCACAATATCCCGCGCTTTTCGGCTTAGAGGGGGCATTCTGCGCTTTCGCTACGTGTCGCTCCCTCCTGGTCTCTTGTTCGTTTTAATTAACAGACCTCACTTTGGTCAAACATGCAAACTCCTGCGAACCTGCGAATAAAGTGAGCCCCTTTGATCACAAAAGTTACAGGTCATTACAGGTGGCCTGTGCAAGCTCAGCTAAGCACCATTCAGTGCCCCCTCCCCTCCTACTAAACCGAATAGAGGCACGAATCTCCACAAAAACTGAGTCCTAGATTCGGAAAGTGGTTTAGGAATGTGGATAAAATTGAAAAATCTGCTCCAAATCTGGGAGAACTCTTTGGAGTTATAGGGATCATAGTCAGAAGTCATAGTCCCACAATGTTATCACAGGGATTCTAAGGCGTGGGCAAAAGTCTTGACCCCAAGCAAGACTCAAACCGGCTGACGATTATCATGAAAATATCCTCTAATGGGCGATATCAACCATTAGACACCTCTAAAAATAAAACCGTGGAAACCCATGTGTGGTGCGTCCCTGATGGACCAACCGCCCCCCCCCTTCCCATTTATCTTACTGACGAGGGACAGTAGTGAAGTGGCCTAAAGTTATACGTAAAAAATTACAAAGAGTTGTGATTTAGCGGTAACTCCTACTCTCACGGGATGGCTGTGATAACAGTTCGAGCTTGACATGAGCTCTGACTCACATCTACTTTACGCCCTGAAGTCTGAGTTAGTGAAGCTGATTCGAGTTGATCGCACGGTCTAAGATGTTTTAGAAAATCGGGGGCGCTCGGTGAGGGGGGCACCTTTTTTATTTGCTACTTTCCTTTACTATTTCTTGTTACCATACGCCACTCTCCTGGGTCACCTGAGAGCCTGAGTGCAAAGCTTCACGAAAGAGTAGACGCTTTTGCAGGAAATATCGGTGGGAAACAAGAAATACCCCCATCAAGTCGAACTGCGCCGAAATTCGCCCAAGTGAGAGTCTCCGTAACAATGGAATTTAGAGTTTCAAGAAACCGCAAAAAACAATTCAAAGATCTCTTATTCAGACACTTAAACTCCTAGTTTCTTAAGAATTCACCTTCCCGATTTCGAGCACATCCGATGACCCAGTCCCATTGGCCGGCGCAGCCGAGGAGACCGGCGGCACTACAGGCGATGGATAAGCGGCTGGAGGGGGTATGTAGTCCACATCGGTACCAGAGCACAACGGTGGATACGGCGGTAGGCCACCAAGAGGAGCGTCACGAAGGTGTTCTGAAAAAAATAGAAATAAAAAGTATAGAGAGTTTCAGGCCCAACTGATTAGCTGATCGTTAACATGCATGAGAACAATGACGGGCTAGGCAGACACTCTCTTTTGGAAAAGTCAGCGCTAAAGGGCGTCATACGGCGCCACCATTAAAGGGACTCCTGAGTGCAATATCGGGCAAACTTTTGCGAAAAGCAGCCCAGAACTCCTTCGTTTTCCAAGACTCTGGTGCAACTACTGAACTTCCATCATGATATGTTCACTTCCCATTTTTTTCCACTAAGATGTCCTGTAAAATGCTCCCTCCAGCCAACCCACCGCTCGCTCCAAATTAAAAATAAGTTATGCTTGCAGGTGTGCAAAAAAACATCATATTTCAGCTGTTCTGGAGAGATATCTTATGCCGAAAGATCTATCCGATCGGGAGATGCGCCTACTGGCCATCATGCATTTAGTGTCTTGTCAAAAGCACAAAAACGACGCTGTTTTGTTGGGTGGTTTTTTGGGCATTTTCCACCTTCACTGGTTCATTCTGCCAGTTCATACTAAGTAACAGATCTCCTTTTGATGAGACCTGTGAACTCCTGTGAAGCTGAAAAATGCCACAAGTGAGCCTCTTTGGTTACCGTGATTCTTCACAAGTTTACTTGCCTCGCTGTGCACCATTTGCTGCCCCCACCAAGCCGAATTGCGTCCAAAAACTATCCACAACCCAGATCATAGTGCACAATTCTCGTAAACACGCCTCACCAGCTCCCCAAAACGTGCTCGCTAATGTCAGTCTATTTGCTAGAAGATTCGTGCGGATCCATTGCGGAGTACGTCGAATAGTCGTACGGAGCCGCCATCGCACTGGATTTCGTTTCACGTAACTGAAAATGGATAAATATAGCTGTCATACGGTACTGAACTGGCGGAGAGCTAAGGCCCTTCCTTGTCAAGGTTTTCGTGCGGGATCCCGCTCTCACCCCTTCATAAGAAATAAGGCGATGTGTGAAGGACAAGAGAGAGGTGAATGCGTTCATAATCATTTTGTTAAAGAGTACGTTTAAAAGCTGACTGCCTAATTTCCCCTCTAGTATTTAGTGGGACAGGGGCTCTTAAATTAAGTGATGCCCCGTATGCGGGTCGCTGTCATTTTTCCCTTCCTTCGCCAAGCACAAGACCCGCCGACAACTCTGGAGTGGAAAGCAGGACGTTTGGAGCGGTGAATTAAGCCTTTTTGCGGCTGCCTCATCTTCGACCTGGTGACTAAATGACTAGGTACCGAGTATTTGCCAATGGCCACGAGCGGTATTGATTTGGACCTCTCTGAAAAGCACCGCCAACGGCAAACCGCCAAAAATCCTCCAGCCACAATGGAAGTTTTGAATCCGTTGCAGCGGCTTATTTCACCAAACTTCATGCCGTTATTCTACCAGTAATCCTGGCCGTTTAATGTTTCACGTCAAGGATTCCCGAGGGGATTCGTTAATCTGGAAGAGCTAATATGAGTTTTTTTTGACAAATTTTCAACAACTAGAAAATCTTGAACTGTACGGTAACGGTTAGTATTCAGCTTCAATAAGCAAAGGTTACCTCGACTGATTCCTTATGACGTCATTGTTGTCCAAATTTGAAAATCCCAGAAGTGTGACAAATGGGAACAGCTTTGTTGAAGCCATCTAGGCGCCTTAAGAGTGACTAAGAGATGGCATATGCACAGGTAGTTGCCACGATTTCCGTGAAATATCAGTCAATGACGTCATTTTCCTTCACATTCCAAGTTTCCAAACGCGTAACATAAGGGAGCAGCTTTGGAAATCGGTGTCCACCTGGACATTGAAAAGGTTCCCGTGGGCACCACGTATGAGCAAGTAGGTCCTGCGACGATTGCCGATGCAAAAGTAACTCATTGGCTTTACCCATTATGACTTTTATACGTAAACAAAAAAGCGAGAAACTAGTAGTAAAAGTAGTCAATCACTTATAATAGACACAGTACTGAAGGAAGCAAAAACAAAGTGCCTGCTGGAGGTCCTGAGACGATACTACAATACTGTAGCCACATCACTTCCAACCTTTCGATATGTATTTCGATTTGTGGAATTGTGTAGCGAAGTAACTCAGGAAGTTTCCGAACGTGGTTTAGATGGTAAGCGTTCATTGGAGATACTTGAGCGAAGTTCAAGTTGGTCCTAGCACGACCATGAGGAACTGTGGCCAAAGGATTAAAAAAGGAATTGCATAGTAAATGTACAGTCAGCTTTTCACGGAATGTCAGTGAAATTCGCCTGGGAGCGGCCTTGGAGTCCGCCCGATCGTCCGATACCGTATCCAATGTTCTTTTTTCCAGCTTATAACATTTGCTAATTAGCTTAATAATTTGGAGCCCCTTTTGACAGCTCAAAGGACGGGGTAAAATCCATTTAACCCGGCTCATAAATTGCCCCAGCAACTGGGCAACCACTCCAGGCGGCGGGCGTGCGGCGGGACCATAGCGATTTCATGGCCAGAAAAAACAGCAACGACCTATCGACGAAAATATGCAAATGTCGGGGTCCAACGCGACGCTGCTGGCATGGGAGGTGAATTTGAAAATCCATCGACGCTCTCATAAAATCGATTCAACTGTTCCCCCTCATGGACATGGGTCAGTCCCACTCAATAACCCTTAATGGACTGTCCGGGTACGGGATACGATGGCATTATCGATCGATTAATAGCGCTATGGTGTCAAGCACACAGACACACGCTACGTACACGCACAAAGGGATACGGTAGCCGAGCGATGACACGCTGGGATGCCTAATCAGCTGATCGCGGGATTTAAAAGTAGAAAGGATGAAAAAAACAGGTAGTTAATGATCGATACGTATCTTTTTCATGTCGGAACGCACAGTGGTAAAAGTAGAGCAAAAAGTGTTCTACTTTTCGATCTGGGTGGGGGGCAAAAAAGGCAAAAAAGCAACAATGAGACATTCCTGCCCACTTTTCAAGTTTTAGCTTTTGTCTTCAAATGGAACTGAAAGCGAGAGGCGCATAGAGGAAGTTTCTAGAAAGACGGCCCTTCGAATCTGGCCGTGATCCAGAGGATCCAGAATTGCACAGAGGAAAAAATGTAAACAATCTCGACACTGCAAATTTCCCATTTCATTTGATTCCAAGTGAGAACCCTCCAAGCATTACAAAACTCTCCATGAGGAGGTAATTTCAAAGGTTTCGAAAAAACCAAGTTCTGCTTGGAGGGGGCATTTTGTCGATTCCCATACATCACTACCAATAGCCATGTGAAGAACTGGGATGTCCAGTAAAACTATGCAACAGCAGGAGATTCGCTAACACTGACAAGAGTCTACAGGTCTCACCAAGGTGTGACGTTAATCTAACAGGAACTAGCAAAAAGAAGTAACGGAGGTGCAAAATGCCACCCCCCCCCAAGCCGAACAGATGTAAAAGTAGAAAAAATTGGCACATGAACGAAAAAGAGAATGATCGACTATGAGGAAGGAGCAGATTAAGAACAGAATAGTCAACGGTGAAGAATCATGGAGAGAACCAGCAAGAAAATGAAGATTATGAGGATGAAAAATAAAAATATTGCGGGCAATACAGAAATGGACCACATAATCATCTTTTCCTGTTTTTTTTCTGATACTTTCGTTCATAAAGTTACAAGGCGGTAAGAAACGCGATTGAGTGATCTGAGTGAATAATATTAGGAGTGCGTAAAATTGTAGAGAAAAGGATCATCTACGGTAGTTAGAAAATCAATAAAATCAATCAGTACCAAATGTTCAACTATAGTGATGAAGTGTAAGGTGAATACCATCAAAATTAAAGACTTCTGTAGTGCTTGATATTGAGTGCAGGGAACTTTTCGAGTCGGCCTACCGTACAGTAACATTCTAATCAATGGTACGGTATTGGTACCGTAACCACGAGAAATACAACAACGGTATTACCTGTGATAGCGGTGGATAGGCGGCAGTGTCCGTTGAGCCGGCGTAGGAAGATGGCGCGAGCATTTAACCGGTGTGTTGGTGGTAATGGCACGAGCTAACCAGCTAGCAGTGAGCGTGATCGCGAAGAACGAGGAGGTGCAGCGAAGAGGCCTGCCTGTGAGGAGGAGGAGGGATCGGGGCCGAAGTGGGAGGGGTCAAACGCGCCTTTTAGAGAGCCACACGACCATCATCATCGAGAAGAGGTCAACGCGATGCGGAGGAGCCGGCCTGCCGGGCGCTCACCACAATACCGCCATCCACCTCATCTATTTCGCATAGCCAAACGATACGGGGATCGATTTCCTGGGCTATAATCGAAGATATCTACCCTATACTGTTTGCTTAAGATGGGTAGGAGACAGTAGCACTTAGAATAGGGCAAGGGTACGTTGGGGATCCTGGCCAGAGGGTCGTAATTGGTCGCTAGAGAGGGGGGGATCATAAGTGCCTCGGAGGAAAAATTTTCCGAGCCGCGAGAAAATCTTTTCGTTGACTTTTGTGCTTTTGGCCGTTTCGCATGCACTTCATACCTCCGCTTGACGACAGTTTTTGCGGAAAAACTAGAAAATTTCCCGAAAATTGGAGAAAAAAGGTGTAGATGTTACGGAGAAGAGGTCGCACCAGAGGAGAAAATTTTGAGAAGGGAGGGTGTCGATTTTGCAAAATCTCCTTCGACGGCAGAATGTGCCTTGAGCTAGGAGAGGGCTATGTCAGAAGTTCAAGCTCGCAAATTGATAGAGGAAATGGCAAATTGGATCCTCGCTCGAACGAATACGGTATAACATCTCTCTTGAGTGTAAACCCTAAGTGGTAGATCGCATGGGGCACAGCCCACCTTTCCATGCCCATCTTTCTTCTCCTCTTACACCGAATGCCACTTAGTTCAAGTTGCGCGCGGTGGCAATCCTGGATGGCTGGCAGCTGGTAGATGATTCAAACCTTCAAGCATTTCTAATATTTTCACCCTTTCTTCGACCCTGGGCACTTTTCTCCCATAAGAAACTCCCTGTCCGGCTGAAGAGGCAGAAGAAGGCCCTCACTAATGCTGAACATTGGGTCAAAGAGAAGTCTTGAGACGTGGGCAGGAAGTGTTCGGGATGGAAACCTCTCGCACTGGGTTCTGGGAGTGGGTAAACCCTGCGATAGAGCTGAAGCCTGAACTACTGCTAGGCCGCGGATGGAAACTTGGGGTCAGGCCTTCCCCTCTCTGTCGGCTGCGGTCCCTTCGTTGTCTTTGTCCAAACCATAGAATTATCAATTCAACTGATAAATGATTAAATTATCGGGTAGGGTTCAGATCATAGCCCGAGATCATTGATCTCCCACTCTCCAACCAGTGGATTCACAAGAAGATTCCCGTTTCGCTCGGCTTATTTGAATACGAACAGGAGCAAAGTCCAATAATGGGTGTTTCTACAATATGTGTCCGAGAGGAAGAATAATAGCGATCAAGGTTGGAACGGTAATAAAAGTTGGATAAAGGTTAGAGCGCAGAGAAGCAGAGTAGATCACAATGCGGCATGGTTTTCCTGGGAACATGTAAGTGCGGCACGGTTTCCCGCAATGCATATGCCATAAGAACGGACACGACAACGCATTTCAATAATTTATTATATCATAAAATGCATTAGCACTTCCGGGGTGCACCTGTCGTGCAAGCGCGACCATGGCCAGCCAGCTATCAACAAAGCAACAGATGAACGAGAAGGTGGAGCTTGGAAGGAGCCTGACTCAAATGGCACTACTTCAATGGCGAAATGCCGCCTCGCAGTCATCGAACTCTATATAATGTCCGTAATTTCGCGTAATCGAATACGGTGGCCTTGATTTTTATGTGGTTTTTATGTGGTGGTAGTTGGGTTAGATTTCAACCGCCGTACATTGTCATCTGCTCAATGAAACATCAAAACGAGAGGGGGCGGGGGTTCGGAGGGGGCTGAGTTAGAACCATCTACATAGGTTTTGTGGTCATGAATACGTTCGGCGGCTATACTCATGGACTGGCAACAGAGGGGAATCCTCGCGATGACGTCATTTGAAGCGAGAGTGCAGGGAAGCAGAGTGCAGACAATCTGTCATGCAACAGATCACAACTCTGCGTCTCTGTTCTCAGCAGAAACTTCCCGAATCGACCGTTTTCGATTGATTTGAGGAATTTTGTCAGCGACGACGACGACGTCCATCACTCAAACGTTTCATAGAGCGAGCGACGGGCCAGATGGTCGAGTCCGTCGCTGCGCGATCGTCCTCGAACCGTTTCATAACAAGAGCTTGATGTGCC
>MU915542.1:0-15158 GCA_036418165.1 Cooperia oncophora
CCGAAGCTAGGGACAACGTGACACACAAAATTCCTTAGAAATTCAGGCGCGGGGGGGGGAGCTTTTGCTCGCTACTTCCCAACGACGTGTTGAACCATCAAGCGGAGATATCTTGTGAACGGTACCAACCAAAGTTTGTAGAACCGCCTGTCACTTGTAAAGAGCATCTTCCAGCTCTTGTGAAACAATGAAATACCGTACAAATACTATTCACTACAGTGACTCGACAAACCCGCTCCAGCTTCACAAGATTACGCAGGTTTCATCAAAGAATTGTAAACCGGAACTAAAGAAGCAGCGAAAGTGCAAAATGCACTCCCTCCTGTCGCCAAACTGCGCCGAAAGACTTCGCTAGTGAGCCTTTTCGAGAGGCATTTTGCAATTTACTGCTTTACTAGTTCCGGTGTACCAGTCTCACTCTTGGTGAAACCTGTGGAACCTTGTGAAACTGGAAATTGTCGAACCACTATGGTAAATGGTATTTGTATGGTATCTTAAAAGAGGTGACAGGTAGTCGCTACAAATTTTGGCTGGTATCTTGGTGGCTTGAGAGGATTCCAATGATCTCCACTTGATAAATGTCGATGAGAAGAAGTAAAAGTGCAAAGTGCCCCCTCCCCCGTCGCCTAACTGCGCCATTCAGTGTTGGGATTCCAAAATAGAAAAGCGAATGAAGTTCTACGGCGACAAGCGAAGCCAGGGGTAATGTGGCACTCAAGATTTCCTAGAAATTCATGACTTCATGAATTCCAAGTAAGAAACGACATCGCAAGTGCAAATGATGTCACTAAAGTAAAGCATGATGAAGTCTAACAGCACACATCAATATGTCAAGATGGTCGCTATCTCAGTGCATTTTATCGATACCCCCTCCAAAAAAACTAGGACATTGATGTATAACGTCTTGAACAGCAAGCAAGCAAGCTTGTAAGCGATATGATGAGCATTCCACTGGACAAAGGATGTGCTCAAAGACAAACACTCACACCCACACTCTCTCACATACACCCATCGGGCACAATGGCAACTAGCCACTAAATGAATGCTAGCAGCATTTGTGCAGAATCGGTTGCGCCACGGCTGGCTTCCGTCCCCGAACCCAGCAAATTAGATTAGCTAATCACTTCAATTACGTCACTTTAATAGTTGGTTGATGGACAGACATGCGGAAACACGAAACATTCTACTCAATTCTACAGAATCTTGGGCCCGAAAAGCACCGCTATATGTCCATTTTGTCCCGCTGTAATAGGAAAAACGGCAACAATTCAGTTCAGCAATGAAGAAGAGATTTCATCTAAAACAAGACTGCAAACAATGTTCAGTACTGGTATTAGCCAGCCGAGTTCCATCGAAATAAACGGTTGCTAGGTAGAACCGGTTTATCTCGGCATAACACGCCAGGAGGAGGCGCGTGCGAAATTAAAACTGCATGTCTGTCCTTGGTTATAAAAAAATATGTCCTCAGACAAGAACTTCCGATATGGCAAGAATCCTAGGCTGTCTGGTTGAAAAACACGACGGATCTTGAGAAACAGGGCGGAATTATCGCTTTTTCAAGAGTTTTTAGAATCAAAGAAATAACTCATCGTTGTTGTTGCTGACAGAGAGGGGGTTTTAGTCCTCTGTACCTGAATGCGTACCTATATTGAACAAACGCCGTTTGTGGGAACGCATGCTTGAAAAACACCACACTTTTGAGAACCAGGTGATAATCACGGAACAACAAACATCACTCTCAAAGATAGCTACAGTTTACCAGGAGCTGATCAGGTTCTTTGGGTGATGTCTTACTCCAAGAACCCTGGTAGATCCCAAGTGAGCTGTTGCTATCTTTGACTTTGAGCTTCGTTGTTATTTGTTTATCACAAGCTCCTCAGAATCGTCGAATTTCTCAAACGTCCACTGCCCAAAGGGTGCTTGTCCAAGATAGGCAGGCATTTAGTGCAAAACACTAAAAACCCTCTCCTTTCTTTCTTCTAGCAACAACAGCGAGTTATTGGTTTAAACTTAACAAGTGATACAATAACATATCCAAGGCCAAGATCCTCTAAGAAGAGAAATAATTGTATTATGCCCACAATGGAATCAAAGTACGGTCTTAACACACTGCGGACCGCCGTACTGCGCACATCTCCGCAACAGCTTATCATTTTCGTCAGTAATGCATCAGTAATTTCCTCCCTTTGCTCACACTCTTATGGGTTAAGTATCCTCCGCAACCGAGAATGTAATTTGAAAACACTGGAACACGAAAGAACAGCCAAATCAAACAAAACACAGCATAGCCCCAAATTCATGACACACCATGTGTGTCACGCGGTCCGGAACGTTTCAAAAGAACAGTTCCACCTTAAAAAGGGTCTGCGTCGAGCGTGGGCAAAATCAAGCCGAGAGAACCGACCCGGCATAAGCAATTATATCAATGACAGAAAGGACAAACATTATGCGTGAACGCTTCAAAAACCTGTTTCTTGGAGTTCAAGGGTCGTCAGATTGGACCTTTCTTTCACAAGAATGCTGAGTTATGGGCAAAAGTCGGACCACGGACGGGATCCCGTCCGTGGTCCGACTTTTGCCCATAACTCAGCATTCTTGTGATAGCTTTCGGATCGCGCACTGCGGCGTTAAACAGCAATGCTTGGACCTTTCTTTGGCTCCAAAAATGAGCATTTTCATTATGGACGCTGTTTGAAATTTGTAGGTGTTCACAAAGCAGCCTGTACAGGTTCAGCTGGGTACTAGTCAGTGCCTCCACCAAGCTGAACTACGCCTCGGGCTACAGCGGTGTTTTCGATCAGTAGTCGAAAACGCCAGAGAGAAGAAGGCACCACTTAGCTCGCAAGTGTTGAACAGACCAAATAAAAGCCAACGAGTAGCCTTGTTGGGCAGCAGGAAAGAAAACACACTTTGACAGCGGCTCTGCAATCCAACGAAGCAAAACACATAGCTCTCGAAACAGTTGCAGCAACAACATTTGAAATTAGAGACGCAGGTGTAACATGGGTCCGCTTCCCATTACCTATTATGACTTGGGTGATGACGCGTAACAGTTAATCAATTTTCAGAAAAGTCTGGTCGAAGCGATAAGCAGGTGTTCGCCCACTGGAAAAATTAGTAAAGAACGGAAGGCTGACTATAAAAATCAATTGACTGCGATTTATACTAGTAAACAATACAAGCTGTTCGGTGAGCCGTGTATACTTGGCCGGTAGAAGGAACGCGAGCTACGCAAGACACCACCAAGGTGTGTAACCGGTTCGCACACCAAATGACTGCCGTTGGACCGTGATACCGTCAATACATGCCGCGGCGCAGGTATACACAATGAACCTATTGGACGAGCGGGAGCGCAGCCTTGCATTCAAGAACTAAACTGATATTATGCCATATCAGTTCAGTTTTGCATAAATAGACTGCTGACAACGATTTCTCGCATGATATCAGGACTTTCAAAAAACGAACTGACGATGTCCATTCACTCCAACCCCCCCCGTTCCCACCACTTCCCTTGCTGCAGTAGGAGAGATAAGGTCGACATCGCGCTCTGTCTCGGTGACTGCACCGAGCAGCTTTATGGAGGCCGCCTCCTCAAAAAACAGAATGACTAACAGGAAGATCACAAGTGGCGGCGAAGGACATAAACCGAATTGCCTGGTCTTGAAAAAAGAAATGGGTGACGTGGAATTTGAGTATTGAAAGTATAGAAGTCATCTAGACGGGCGTGAGAGAAAATAAGGGTTTTGTACCTATAAGGAATGACTTCATAAGGGCAGACTGCAAATCAGAACGCAGATGTTTGCCCCGTTATGCTCCGCCAAGATGTTGTAGCACAAATCGCATAGACTTAAGTGAACAGATTGCTGGGGACCTTAAAAAAAAAAGTCGCTGGTCTTTGGTTGCTAACAACAAGTGCCACATTTTTGCGCTGAGTCCTGTTTCACATATCGTTATACATACTCAAGGCCGTCCTAAGACTTGCAGAACAGATGACAGGCACTTTTTTCCGGCAAGGTGAGCCTGTTATCAAAGGCACCACCCCGCATCCAAAAAATGGTGAGTTTTGTTGCTCAAATGCTCATAGCAAGATGGTGAATGATACAAAAGTGAAGAAAGTAACCAGCCCGAAATGCCTCACATAGAACCCCATGCCGGATCGCGTTTCGGGGTTGATGTGCAAAGTACATGTTCCGCAGCGTTTACAGATTGATAAACACATCGTATAAACGTCCCCGTACACAGTGCGGCCATCAAATCGATAGATCGAGAATCGATTCGAACATGTCACGTACTATAAAAAAGCTACCGGTAAAGTGCGCGAATCTCTGCATTCTTGCCATTGAAGGCATATGATCCGTCGCCGTCTTTAGACAGATCGTTCTTGTCCACAAACGCAGAAGCAGAGAGGAGACGGAGTGTGTCACTTTGGCTCGCTGGCGAGTAATACCAAAGGTAACGGAGTATTTGTAGAAGACGCTACCGCTCATGACGAAGGCAATGCTCCGCCCACTGCCCCATACAATCCGCTGTTCTTTTCTAAAGGCTTCCTTCATAGTGCGGTTGTTGCGCTACTAACCCTTTCCATTCCGAATGCTGATGGTGAGAGTGAACTGATAAGGGGGAAAGAGCTGATACCAACAAGTGGCAATTCACTGCAACAAAGAAACTGATATGTTCATGCCTATGGAATGCACTTGATAAAGATCAATAAGTACAGAAAAGGCAAACAAAAGATAGAAATAGCAATTGAATGATAAAAGTAGCATCTCACTTCAGCGGAGTCTCTGATTCTCGTAGTACAATCATGAATAGTGGCTATTGCAGATGCATTTGAAACGCAGTTTCGCAAAGTATGAACGCAGTTGACGGGCGAGCGGAACTTCTAACTCAGAGAATTCTCTCAAATCTTCTCTTTCGTCGCAAAAGGATGCGGACAAATAAAATTAAAAGCGGGTGCCAAAGCAATTAGTGGACAGAGGAAACCTAGAGAGCCACCCCGGGAAGGGCTTCTTTCTTGGGGGTGCACTCGAATTTGAGCCGCTAGATGAAACAGCCTGGAGTGGACGACCGCAGGATATCCAGTGGACACAGATCATTAGCGTCCAGTGAGCAGACAAAGCATCTTGCTGCTCAATAGTACGCAGATTTGAAAGGTCTACAATTCATATCAATCCAGAGACGCGGCATTGCGCTTGACGGCAGTTGGCACGAATGATTCTCCCAAGACTAGATTAATGACTACTCACGATAAGATTCCGTAACACTGGGGTAGAGGCGCCGCATCCAGCAGGTTTACCCCAGGAAGGAAGCCCTAATGAGGGCGCCCTTCAAGCCACAAGACTTTACGTCCTAAACGCCCGCGCACGCCCACCGCCACGAACGGAACGACGCGTTCCCTGATCGTATTCATGTCATTTGCTAGGACATAAGTTATGAGCGAAGTAGGGATTGGTATGAAGCGGCCGTGATGCTGCATGCATATGGGTACACATATGCAGCCGTATCTTCGGTAGCGGTGATTGGCAAGATGCGTACGGGAAACTCGTCCGAAATCGATTTACAAGTCACTGAGAACGGAGGCTTTTTCTTCGCCGGATTTTGACCGTTTCACTCCGTTCTTTCGCCATTTCCCACTATACAGCGCCCTACTAGCATTTTAGTCTAAGCAGGAAACCATCGTGCCAACTGCCTTTAAGGTAGACGCCCAGCTAGTTGACCTCACCAAAGCCTTTGGCAATTAAAATCAGCTGTCTAACGCACCTGGACGAGATAAAGGTCGTGCAATTAATCCAATAACCAGAGATGTGGCTGGCCTGCACTACTTGAATCTCGACACCAAAGTGCTGTCGAGTGAAGCAGCTGGGACATTAGGTAGATAGCGCGCGATGCCATGTCGTAAAATACACTCATATCTTTTCCAAGATAGGGCGTGGCTTGAAGCAGACAAGGCAGTAGCGGGCTGAGGATAGGATCATTGACGGTGGAAAGCCGCCTTTATGGCTGGTTTCAATCCACGCGCATTTAGCTCTGTTGATTTGCAGGGACACATGACTTCAAATCCACGGCTCAATACGCAGAAGCAGCACTTGTACCTTTGCGCTCCTCCTTTTAGTCATCTCAGAAAGGTGCAGGAACATAAGGGGAAAGGATGCCTCTCATCTAGCTGATTCACTCAATAAGATCACGCCGAGATATGCCTTGTAAGACGACAGCAGTACCATGTTATCGATGAGCTGAGACCAGTGTTCATTCCATCGCGACGGAGAAGTTGGGTATAAGCAATGGAATGCCTTAGTGCTCTCTGAATAAAATGTTTCATACCAGTCTTTTCACAGTGAGTGAGGGGCGTTCAGGCCGGGATGAGTTCGTTGCGCGGCGAAAGCCTTTGTTCACCGAGTTGTTGAAGTGAGCGAGTTCAGGCTATATCAAACCATTCATATCAGTCGTTTTTCATCAATTGTTTGTCGCCTGCCCGCTTCAACAACTCATGGATAAAGAGTCTGGCGCTGCGCCAACCCATCCCGCTTGACACGCCCCTTAATCCGCAACGAACAGGACTGTGGGTCTGCTGCAGTGACAATCTTATCTTCTCTTGTTTAAATGCGCGCTAGGTGACATAAGGGAGAGCGGAAGCCTGCAATGTTGCGTCAGGGCCTAGCGGCCTCTATGGTAGAGGAATTTGAGGGCTGGAGGAGAGAGAGAAGCAGAGCACTGGGGTGGATGAGCCAACCTAGGCAGCGTTCAAACTTCGCGAGAGCAGCGCTTCGGTCTTGCGTCCGATGCGCATGCTTTCAACTGCATTGATCGCGTCGAACGCGCGACCGAGGCGCTACCTTCGCGAAGTCTGAACGCTACCTTAGGCACCCAAAATTTCACAAATGATTAGTGGATCACCCACTTCGCAGCTCCACCACCTTCCCAGCACCACTAAATTGCAGGCTACCATAACGCTTGTGCAAAATAGCAGGCTGGTCTCTTCCAAGAACCATGACGCCCCTGATCTTAGCTGGAAATGGCACAAAGCAGGGAATAAGAGCAGGGAACAAGGCGACTGTCATTATGAGCTTCTCTTCAGCTGAACATACCACTTCTTCTTTTATAAAGAGCAAATCAAATTGTGTCTGTAACAAATAGGTTAATTGAAAGAGCTGCCCAGTGTCTCAAATGTTCTGACAACGTTCTGCAAAATCCTCACAAGACAGCTCAATAAGAAGCAAATATGTAGTTATTGACTTCCTGTTCTTTGGAGTACAAAACCAACATTGAGAGGTAATGTAGAAGAACTACCCCAGGCAGAAGATGTCGCCGAACAGTACAATAAAGCCGTACAAATGAACTTTACTCAGCCGAAACCAATCTACTTATCTTCAGAGGCCGTAAAATGACGCGTGGCTACTGGTTAATGGAGATAATTGCCTGCAACGACAGACCGCTATGAAAAATTGCCAAGTGGAAATGAATACAGAATGGATGAAAACTGTGCTTAATGCAACTCCGCTAGGGCGCGGGGCTCGTCCGTGATGGTCGTAAAAGAAATGAGGGTTTCTGCTCAAAAATAACCCCTGTGAAGGAGAACCAATTTCTCCTATCCGCAATCCGCACTACGATGATCACCCAATTTCGATTCCTTTGAGCGTTCCCCCACCCCCTTCAGCGACAGCGCGAACAAGTGAACTAGATTTAATACGAATCTTATAGTTAGCTATTGCCATGGCAATCTGCACTTATTGTTTACAAAACATCTGAAACCTTTTAGCGATCAGATCTCACCAGACATTAGAGCTACGGAGAAAACAAGCCTCAAGAAGCTTCTGAATCATGAAAATTGGTGAATACCCAGTATTTAGTGAAACCTAATACTGAGCGTGGTTTATTCACTTTGTTTTTTTTACAGCGGCTTTCCAGGTCTATAAACCGGACTGCTTTATCGACTGGGTATTTCATAGCCAGAGCCAGAAGGTTCGAAAGTACCCGGGATTTTCGAGTTCTCAATGAAGCTGAAGCTTAACTCTTAGAAGAAGAAAAGCATATCAGGTATGCCTTGACTTAATATTACAGTATTGGGGTTGGAAGACTTCTGTCAAGCGGAACCCTCTCGCTGCGAGAGTTCAGAGTCATTTTCTCGCATCGGTGTGCGGAACCCATCAGGTGGCTGTACTTATATATGACAGCTTGGTGGTCGCACTGACACCTCCACTTACCCATCCTAAGGGAGGAGGAGAAGAATAAGGAAGAGGGGGGGGGTGGGGTAAGCAGTTGACACTTATGCTGGCACCTACGTTGCGTAAATCAATCACAGACAGATGCTGATGGTGTAACACCCTGTAGTGCAAGGGTTAAAGACATAAAAAATTGGTCCAGTGCACGATTCTCACGACCTCCTGCTAACAGAACTGCACAGGTGAAGGCTGTAAAAGGAACGTATTGAATTTGGGGGGGGGAGAGAGGACACAAGCACAGATGTAGCAGATGTAAAGTACAAGGTACAAGAAACTTCGAGTCAGCTTCATTAATCACCGGAATTTTATGAAAACTGCTATTTGTTATGGGGTGATGCCTGTTAGGGGCTGGGCCGGAGGGGGGGGGAGAGGAACGACGGCCGGAGATGAAGTGCGCATTTTATGTATAGGACGACGGCCGGAGATGAAGTGCGCATTTTATGTCAAACTTGAAACAACAGGGCCAAATGCAGGCCGTCGAATTAGTGGATCCAGAGCGCATATTGCGTTGTAATTCTAATTCGAAACGTCTGCTAAATAGGATTCCTATCTCCCCCCCCTCCCCCTCAGTTCCTCCTTAGGTACGACTGATCACAACCTACTCACAATCTTATCAAACTTTTGCTGTCGAGCGGGGGAGTGGATAAACAGTGCACTTCAGCGCCTCAAGTGGAAAAAAAATCAGTAGTCAGGACAGTTTTCTTGAGGCCAACCAAGACAACTCTCTTCAGCGATCGCAAACGGCTCTCGCTGGTTTTACATAACGAAGATATGCCTTGAGTACATACCTTTCTAAAGGGAAAACCTCAAGTTACCTACCCCCCTCCCCACGAACTCACGAACTCAAAAGAAAGGTCGAGAGGGGGATGGGATCGGCAAGGCGTACGACCAACTAAATCGGCGCAGTGCTATCTGATGGGGGCATCAAATGGTAGTCAGGGAAGTCTGTACGGGAAACCTTGTAAAGACAAATAAATTCTTGTGAACAAAATGGATCTCTTGTACCATTTCTGAGAGCTGTTGTTAACATGAACTGACAAAGGAACTAGCACAGCACAAGTACCCCCTTCAAGCCGAACAGCGTCACTAAATTAACTTCCGAACACCCTTCCCCCACTTTTCAACCGCTAAGAACAGGCGATGAGCCCTTGATCCGAACGGTCTGTTGGGGGAAAAATAGCTGTGCAATAGAGGGGCGTCGTTAGCCAAGAGCCCATAAATCGAAGTAAACTATGGCGGCGTTTAACCATAAGCAACGCTTTCAAGACCATTGAGGCCATAGAAGAATCACGTAAACACTTAGAAAGGATTTCGATGTAGTATTGCCATAACAAAATGTGACAACAAAATTCCCTTTTATTGAATTTATTCTGAGAAATATCGTGAATGACGCTTCAGCTTAGCATTTCACACATATTCGATGCGAAATGACATTTGAAATTTTGGCGTGAATAAATCATAAATATTCCTGCCGTGATTCCGGTGAAAAACGTCACTTGTTGAGAAATTTCAGGGCTTGCAAAGAATTTCTCGAAACTTGACTATGAAATTACATTAGTATTGATTTGGCATGTTGCTTTATACAAAGGTGCATAGTAGAGAGACTAGCGCTAATAAATTTTTTTGGAAGGGGGGAGGGGGGCGCTTTGCCGCGCCTCTGCGCCTCTTCCCCTAACCAAAGTTTAGGTTAAGAGCGCAGATGACCAGAGTCGTCAACGTATAGTTTCGCAGAGGAGACATGGTCTGTCCTCCCCTGAGTAGGTCTTGAATCAAGGACGGGACATACAGGCTCTGTCGACCGACCCCTTCCCCAACTACGTAAGCCTCCAGCCTCCTTCCCTTTTTTCTTTTTTTCTCTGCTTCTCTTTAGGGAGAACGTAGTGATTCAACTGTTGAACATATTCAAATTCAAATTCCATAATAAAAGCGTGCTTTGCAACATGTAAATAAAACAAGTTTACGGAACAACAAAGAAAATAAAAAGTGAACAGCAGTAATAAATAAACAATAAAGTGAAAATAATTTATCACAGTGTAAATATAAGAACTTTCTTCCTTAACGAGGTAGAAGAACCCGGGGAGCGATTCGGCGATGGAGGGAGTGAGGGGGGGGGGGAGGTGGGGTGCAACTTGCACATTCGCTGCTTCCAACGATCGTCGTGTCGAGCCATCGTACAAGTAGAGATTGTGAAATTTTGTGAATCCACGATGTGATACCAGTCAAAGTTTGCAGAACTTACTGTCACCTCTCGTAAAGTAATGAACCCGACAACGGGAAGCAGCAAATGTGCAAAGTGCCCTCTCTGCCCCCCCCTACCCGTTGCCGAAGTGATTGTCAAGCGTATGTGGTGTTGGCGCAGTTCTATCATCTTCAAGTACTCTATACCGAGGGAGGGGGTAGAAACTTGCCCCCGCCACTTTTTTTGTTGCGCCATAAAGGCCAAAAATTAGATGGGCCAATCCATTGGTGGAAACGTTCAATGGGCGAACACGCATAGGATCGGAACGGATAATACGCGAAAGCTGAATTGCGTGAATAGCGACGATAGCGAGAAGTCGGATCAAGGCGATACGGAACAGTGGTAAAAAGCGGCGACTCATTGCAATTACAGGATCGCTAAAGCACTCCTTGCATCTCTCCAGCTTAAATCGAATCTAGAGATACAGTCCCCTAGGTGTAAGTCGTTCCTAGTGAGGTTCAGAAACAGAAGTCTATACGGCAGTTTAGTTGCCAATGAAGAAAAAAGCAGAATGAACCATCGGAACCTCGTACCCCCGCCCTAAAGAGAACCTCTGTAGGTTCCAAGAGTTGTACGAGTAAACCATGAAGAGAAACCAAGTGAGCAAAGAGAATCAGGCACCGAAATGGCGAGATAGTACGCACATGAAAGAGAATGCACCACCATGATGCGAATGTAAAAAAAATGAAGGGAGCTGAGGCTGACCCGCATGGGCGGAGCTCAGCCTTCGTGGCAAACTTCTAGGGGTCTTGCCAGTCACTTGAGGGTTGCGAGCATGGCATACCCTTGCGAGAGAAAGGATGGGAGAAGCGAAAGGCGAGCCACACGGCGAACACGGTCTCATAGGGATACAAAGACAATGTCGTTCATCTGTGGGTGGCGCCATCAGATTGTGGGTGGGGCTATTGTGAGGAATGACGACCTTGGCGTCGTTGTTACTTACCGGGGAGCCGCGAAAGTGGTACATCATGCGAGATTGCGGACTCTGTTACATTTAGGGCTTTGTCAACCGGATTTTCTTTCGCTGCCAGCATCCAGAGGTATTTTCGCACATCTTTCGGCCAATTTTTTGAAGGAAGGAAAATAACCAAGTGGGAAGAGAGGAGAGAAGGAAAAGAAGGTAGGAGGAGGGAAGGAGGAAGGAGACACATCACATAATCGCGGACTGTCTTGAACAACTTCTAGCCGTCAAATGACTAGCTCCATGTCAGTATCGTAGTCACCAACCTCCCACTCTCATGTTCTGAAATCGGCTACATAGCGCGTTTTGCAAGAGTAACCAACCCCACACTCTTCAATAATTAATCAACATGAGTGCTTTAATAGTTAATCCTGAATGATCCGCGGAGGAGTAGAGGTGGTAATTTATTGCTCCAGGCAACAGCGCCTATGTGAGAAGGCTGCATAAGCTCTTGGAGTCTAGACAAATATGTCCAGACTACGATGGAGGAAGTTTTCGCATTTTTTTCCCAAAAACAGTTCTCTCTCATTGGTTTGTTATGTGAGAACCTTGAGAACGATGGGAACGATTCTTCATAGGTGACATAATTCATTAAGATTAACGAGCCTGATAACACGACGACGCCGCCGCCGCCGCATCCACCGCAATCTATCGTAATCTGGCAAGCAATCATCGAAACGGGTTATATCAAACGATGCTGAGCGTGAGCGCACACCGCCGCCGCCGCAGCCGCCGCTACTGCAGCGTAAAACCTTGAATGATAGCGACGATCTTGGAAGCGAAAGACAGACGAAGAGAAAACGCGAGACAGAAAAGTAGGAGGAGAATGAGATGAGATGGGCAACGCAGCCGACTCGTCGGTTGGGCAGCAAACAAACGACGGATTAGCAGGAGGTCATCGTCGCAGAATAATTGCGGAGTTTGTCCAGAAAGGGAACGGAAAACAAGTAGCTAAGCAAAAAAGGAGCAGTTCGACGACGGAAGGGGGCATTTTGCACTTTCGCTGCTTCACTTGTTCCGGTTTACAAGTCTCACTTTGGTGAAACCTGTGAGCTCTTGTGAAGCTGTACCAGGCTCGTCAATGGAAAGCAGAAAAAGAGCGAAATGCCCCCCCCGTCACCGAACTGTGCCTAAAAAACCCTGCTGGGGAGATTTTTCACAGGCAACATTTTTCTAGCTTCTATTCGACTATAGATCTTATTTCACTATTGACAGCCTGTAGTGGCCATTGTCGTGGACATTTGATAAGCGAATGCGTCACGTTTGCTTGCACAAGCCACCATCTAAAAACGATATTAACATCGCGGAACAAGTGCTATATCCGTCACGCCCACCAATCTTACATGGTTATAGCGCCTAGGACGTGTCACCGGCAAAAGGATGCCTTTGAATTTCATAGAAGGGGTAATTCTCCAAGGGTATTCCCGAAAAGTCCAATCACTATTTCAAAAACTGTCTGAAAATCCCATTGAAATTAAAGCCATGGCAAATAATGCTTTGGATAGGAAAACGTCTGAGAACAGCGAACCCCACAAACATGTGCCGGATCGACGCCAGGGATAAAGAAAAGATCATGAACAATCTAGGTGAATCACGGAACGAGTGCAGCATGACCTCGTTTCTGAGTTTCCCTTGAAAATCTTTGAAAAGCTCGGGCGCAGTTCGGCGACAGGGGGCATCTTGCACTTTCGCTGCTTCCCATTGTCGTGTTCATTGCTTTGCAAGAGGGTGACAGGTGTTCTTAACAAGACTTGACAAGTTTCTACAAACTTCATGAGTTCACAAAATTTCACAAATCTCTACTTGATCGCTCTACAGACAATGGGAAGCAGCGAAAATGCAGAATGCCCCCTCCCCACCCTCGTCCCTCGAACTGCGCCTGCAGCAGTACTTAAGCGAAATATCCGACGAACGAACCCCGTTAAAAATTGATTACTGAGAAAAATTTCTTCTATCAAAAAGAATTTAGGGCTCATCGTCGAACTTAACAACACCTCTGGGATAGACCGAAATCCATCATAAAAGGTTTTTCAGAACGCCGTCCTAAACCGCGTAAGAGGACATTAGACACGAGAACGGCGAAACGAGCAAAAGAAACGGACGGACGGCGCCGTCGAAGGATTGCCTCTCGCTAAACAGTTCTAGGCGGCGGCGGAAATGGGAAATGGCCTTCGTGCTTCCTAGAAGCGCCGTATCAACGATAAAGGCAATAAAATCATTGGGCTAGCCAATTCCGTTAAAAGTAGGACGATTTCAAGTCATGCTCCATTTAAGCATACTTGCCATAAATATCGATTATTCCGGCGAACCATAAGCTTCTCCCAAGCAGTTTGACGCAAGCTTCTAATCTTTCTGGCTAGCTTCTAGCTTTTGAATTATATGGTAGAATCCAACGTTGCGTAGAAACCAGCGTTCGAAGCCAAGTGTGCGGAACAAGGAAATGAGGTCATTGACACGCCACTTAAACTACTCTTCCCGCCTTCTTGACTGGCCTTTCATGACGGTGAAGAAGGCGGGAAGAGCCGGGCGCACCAATGACGCTGTTCCCTGGCTCCACCCATCTGGCAATGCCGAACGGTATCTCTAAATCATTGTGAAAAGATACTTTTTCTGTTCTACCTTTCTTATGGGCAACTAGAAATGCGCGTCGAATACTTCGAAGGAGAGCTAAATGTTCCCAACCCGGCAATTTATAGAACCGACAAGCAGGAAATAAAACATCGACTCTAAAATTACGAAAAGATGAAACCCTTGAATAACGACGTACAGGGCATTCGACGGCTTCGTTTCGGCGCGTTGGGCCAGTTCTGCACATGAAGGCGAAATGAACGAATGTGAAAAAAGAAGGCGAAATTAAGCGCGCTCTTTGTAGCATAGTCAATCGGAACTGGTAATCGTATTAGGCGAACGAAGTAATTAAGAATGAGCCACATTACAGCAATGGGAAGCTGCTGGGAAAAGCATAGTGTGCGATAATTGCCTTTCAGACACCAGTGTTTTCTTTTTTTCGTATTTGCCGCGCCTTTGAACGCTTGGCCAAGGACCCAAACGTTTGATAAAAGGATAAAGGATAAAGTTTTCGACCGTTAATCAATCCCTTTGTGGGATGCGGCACGCATTCTACTTCCATTCAGAATCGTAGTGGCTTATTGAATGCGATGTGGCCTATTCGATGACCTCCGGAAGGTAGAGAGCTTGGTTGGCCGGGGCGGGAGTCGACCCGCGATTCGAACCCGCGACCGCGCGAGCTGTAAGCGCGCCACCTGTGACTACGCCTCCTCCGCGCTCAATTTCCTCAAGACCCGCCTCATTCTTTCTCGAATCCTCCTCTGTCGCGTTCTTTACCGCGGCCTAAGGAAGGGTTAGCTCGGGATATATTCTGGTTGTCGATCCAGTCAAGGGTGAACTGATGCTCAGGGAACATCCTGCCCTTGGGGAAAGTTTGTGCGAAACATGACTCTCCCTCCCTAAATTACCTCCTCTGGTCCGACCTTCCCCCTCCTTCGTACCCCATCATACCTATCATCTCCCTAAAAAAATTCAAAGATAAAATTTCACAAATAAATTTCTCCATCTTTTTCCCAATCGGAAACTTAGGACTCTGAAGCAAATACGGCCCCTTCCTTCCAGCGACCAAGCACGGCCCCACCCCTCGCTGGGGATCCCCACTGTACGACGTCCCTGCGACTTGACCACAATCAGGATCCGAACATGGACCTTATGCTAGCGTCGCATGAAG
>MU915543.1:0-15580 GCA_036418165.1 Cooperia oncophora
AAATTTTGGCGAAAATTTCTGTAAAATCCAATGAATCCAAGAAAATGAATCCCACAAATCTCACTCATTCTCTCCGGGATAGCGTAGTTATGCCTAATTTGCTTCTGCCATGTGTTAACCATAAGGAACGCAGAGTCGACTCCTGAAACCGGGGTCTTATCTGCAGATTGGTCTAAGGGCGTGCGTGTGCGTACCTATCGATGACGTCACTCATACACCTGCGTGATGTTAAGAAGCGGGCGAAAGTCTGTCGCTCGCCCCTTAGCATCACGTAAACGGGTTTCACTCGTTCGAACAGAACAACCTTCTTTATTTTCTCAGAATTCCGCATTCGAGCACAGGAGGAGGGGGAAAGTGGTGGCACGCGTGAAACCGAAAATCGACGCGATACCCCCTCTCACAAATGTCAATGATGACCCTCTCCCCTCCCCCTGAGATCTACAACAATGATCTGCTCCAGCTGTAAGCTCCACGCTGCGGAGGTCCGGCGAAAATGGGGTTGGGAGCAGGTGGCGTCCGCCACCACGATCTTATTTAGTTGAACGCACACTCGCTGCACATTCATTTGATGAGCAGACGCTTTTATGAAACAAGGTAAAACTACCTAGTGCAGGAGGCGGTGTAGTGACAAGTGGCGCGCTCACCACCCGCGCGGTCCTGGGTTCAGAATCCCGGGTCGACTTCCCGCCCAGGCCAACCAAGCCTTCTTTCCTCCGGGGACGGTAAATTGGTACCAGATTCGTCTGGGAGGATAAAACACTGACTTGTACATCGGCTGGCCCCCGCAAGTCATTGTATAGGCCACATCGCATTCAATAAGCCACTACGATTCTGAATGGAAGTAGAATGCGTGCCGCATCCCACAAAGGGATTGATCAACGGCGAAGACTTTATCCCTTTTTTATCCTTTAATTCTACCCATAAGCATTTCGGATGTATCCCTTTCGTTCGAAAACACGTAATAAAGATGCTTTCCGCTCAAGATGAGCTCAGTGTCCCGCCCACTACCTCACACAACGCCCACCGCTTCATTCCTAACTGTCACCTGACGGAGCGACTGTCCCACCACTGAATCTTTCTTCTCGTGATGTTGAGAACGAGGTGATAAGGGAAAAGAGCTGATACGATACTCGAGAAGTGCGAACTCGTCCAAGCATGCTCTCTCTTCGTTGTATGTTCCTTCAAGCTCGGATCAACAGAGGTGAAGTGTTACAATGTGTTATTTGTTGGTCGTCGCCTTGCGAGACCGTAGATTTGCCGACCCTCTTCAATGATCGCTGAGGCCTGGGTGTGTGTCAGGAGATTCGAGGGGCGCGACGATAGTGGGCGTGGACCGCAAAGGACGAGTTAGCGGATTTCTATTGTCTTGATGCCACTGACCGTAAGACATTGCCAATAACAATGCTTTCAATTAGAAGGGATCGTGGGATGGCGAAGCGCACCTTCACGTGTCCCCAAGGACTCACTGATCGCCTCCACTGCTGACAAATGCAGTTTAAGCATAGCTCTTCGTCACAGCAGTGATACATTTGAGCCTCAGAAATCGCATCAACGAAAAACCTTCGGTGCTGAGCGACTTGCACGCCGTCAAGCACCACACATTTTCAGTCCAAAGCACACGCGCGCAGGTAAAACCCACATAACGGTTCTGGTAAGGCATTGTTCACAGTCTGAGACCCTGACGAAACGGCGTTCGGCGAAAAGCAAAAAATACTTATCGATCGGAGAATCGCCAACCGCCCCGTTCGACGAACCGCCGCGGTTCAGCGGTTGGGCGAAAAGCAATAGATGCGTATCGATTTCGCAGGCTCCGCCCTAGAGAAAAACGCCAGGGTGGTCGGCCTAGCGTTTTTCGCCCAACCGCTTCGCCGAACCGCCCGTCGATACGTATCAAAACCGTTTCGCGCAACCGCCAGACTCTTCGCCCAACCGCCAATCGATACGTATCGAAAGCTTTTCGCCGAAGCGTTTCTTTCTAGAGAAACGCTGGGCCGCAGACTGTGAACAATGCCTAAGGGGGTGTCCGCTGATTAAGGGAACGGCGCCGCGACGGTGAACTGTGGCTGCTTCAGGTAGAGATGTAGACAACGTGTGCATGGCCTACACGAGGGGACCTTAACGCACTCCATCTCCTGCCTGAACCGACACCTGTTCAGAGATACGGAGCCACCACGCCTACAACCATTTTCGTGGACATGTCCATTCTGGGGTTATGAAATGAACAGTAGCCTGCTTTCTTACTTCGATAGAGAGAGACCTGATCTCGAGCAAATGCGTAAACCTACCAACACCCATGATAAGAAACGGCATTACGAAAAGCAGTGAATTCACACGAGATCCGGTCAGGGAGACTACGCCATAGGTGCACGTAATGGCCAGCAGTGGACATAGTGTCGCTCCGATGCCCACGAGTCTGAATAGGAACCTTTTATCAGATCATACAGTTTTGGGAACTAGTCTGGTAAGGAGGGTGGGGACACGACGGCACGACTATTTGCTTTTCACCGCTTTTTCACTGACCAGGGAAAGGTCAACAGGTCGCCATGGCCATTCAGGATGGGATGCATATTGCCGTGTGCGTCTTGACATACTGAACTCATAACTGCCTTTAGAATTTGCTGAACGAGTCTCCAGGAGGAGTTAGGGAGGGGGTTCTTTTCATAGCACTTGCCCATCGTCGTTTGTGGTAGCTCAAGTTAAGTTCGATAACCAACAGTGTCGAAGCGGCGGTGGTGTAGTGGATAGGTAAGTTGCCTCATAGATGAGAGGTCAGAGGTTCGAGTCCTTGACAAGTACGAGTTTTTGCTTTTGTCCTGGACATCTCCTGTGAGTACAGCATTCACTTTATTTCGTTGCTCTTGTCACGCTTGGTCTCATTCGCAGCAGGAATGACGCTACGTTTCCAGTGGTGCTTCTCTTTCAACACTTTTATTATAAAAGTACCGATTTACGAATGTTACATGAATGAGTCAACACGGATGTTCAAGAGCACCTGTGGTGTTCCTTTACGAAATGGTCGAAGCAAAAAAGTTTTTCACAGTGTGCACAGCGAATGAAGTAAAACTCACCTAGTCACAGTGTCCCATCAGTTCAGAAGGGAAGCAGTATTGGACAGGGGTTGGGGTTGGATTGGGCTTGTTGGGATTGGGACAAAGGGATTGGACAAGTTCACTCGAGCACAACCCTGTCCCGTTAGATTCGTTTTCTGGATTCTTTCCAGGTTCACTCTATGTAGTCGCTCATTGACTCATTCATGTAACATTCGTAAATCGGTACTTTTATAATAAAAGTGTTGAAAGAGAAGCACTACTGAAAACGTGGCGTCATTCGACTCTTTTCCTGCTGCGAATGAGAGCGTGACAAAACAACGAAATAAAGTGAATGCTGACCCACAGGAGTTTCCAGACAATAGCAAAAACTCGGCTTGTCAAGGCACTCGAAGCCGCGACCTCTCATCTATGCGACCAATCATACCTATCCAACACCACCCCCCCAGCACTTGTGTTATCGACCTAACTTGATCTACCACAAAAACGACCGCATCCTCCCTAACTCCTCCTGCGAGACTCGTTTCAGCAAATTTAAGGCAGTTATGAGCTCAGACTGTCTCAAGACCACGCGCAATATGGCATCCCATCCTGGATGGCCATGGCGACCTGTTGACCTTCCCTGGTGAGATAAACCGCTTCTCAAGCTTAACTTCAAGTAAGTAAGGTCTGAACGGTCACGCCTCTAAGCGGATCCGTCGCGTGCTCTTCGTCCCCTTCTACCAATTAGCTAACACACATGTGGGATTTAGTCAAACTCTGACACCCCCTGGCCCCTGTTCCTCCTCATCGAATTCGACCATCGATGCAGGGGAGGTAAATAGCACATGAAGCTAGAAAAATCCCGCGAGCGAAACAATACACCCACCCCTCTACCAATTTCAAATTTCCCCAATTTTCTGCCCCACCTTTTTTCCAAAATTTCCCGAAAAGTCCCATACTTTTCCCCAAAAATTTTGCTGTCGATCGAGAGGGGGAGGGATGGGGCATATAGTAAACGCATGAAACAGGAACATCACCAAAATACCACTCCTACCAACGGCCGAGGACGCAAAGAGCTTACCCAGACAATCGACCCCCCTTACAAGTCCGCGAAGCGAGAAAAATCAACTATCAAAATAAATTTTCCTAGCCCAAATACGACCCCCCTCTCTTGGCGGCCAAATACGACCCCCTATTGGGGATTCCCCAACAACGATGTCCTGGTTCAGGACTTCGTCGCCGCGTACAGCGCGTCGGCAGGCGTCGTCCGAGGTCGTCCTCTCTTAGTACGGCTGAAGGAAATTCGACGACTGACTTACATCTTACCCTTGTCCAAAGCATGGAAATAAACCGCACTCGAAAACACACAAAATGCGACGAAGGTTATCATAAAGCCAAAATCCTGTAGAAAAAACATAAGCAATTATGGGTATACCTTTAGCTTCTTCAGTTCTCTTCCAGTGGGGGTTTCATTGACTATATGCTGTTTCGAATAGGCATTACTATAAGAGCAGAGTTATGAACGCAACACGTAAAACTTGAGCGTGCAGACGCGTGGCGGCTAGTTCACTATTGCAGCACCTTTGGTGGACACGAAAAAAATGCTCGCATGCCATCTATAGACTTCAATTTTGGAGGCGACGAAAACCCCCACATTGTATTCCTGGCTGACGGTCAATCAGGGAGGATCCCCACGCATGGGGGTCGTATTTGGTCGCTCGATTGAGAGGGTTTGCCTTTGTGAAAATGTCGTCGGTTGTTGACTTTTCTTGCTTTTTCCCATTCGAGGTCATTCACCCCTCCCCCCCCACACCATCCCGTTCGACAGCAGTCAGTGAAGAATTTTCGGAAAAAAATACGGGACAAGCGCTAGAAAGCCGGAAAAACCTAGCAAGGGGAGGGATTGTACTAGTGAAAGGAATTTTGGAGGGGGGGGGGGTTCTGCAACTTCCTCGCAACGACAGGACATGGCCTGCAATCAATATACGGCGCCATTCCCACGGAGTGTTTGCAATGGTTTTTGAAGGTTGTTGTTTGATCATTGCAGACTTTCGCCCCTCGGTTCGTCCAGAGCGTAAACATGGAGCGCTAGCACGTGCCATTGCACGTTGCCATTGCACAACAACTGGTCTGTTCGCTTGATTATTACATTTTAGACCTCCTTCAAATAGTAAACCATCCTCAAGAGGGGCATTTTGCATTGCTAGCTTCTTTTGCTATCCTCTTGGTGGGACGTGTGGATTCTTTCAGGTGCAAAAGAGCTAATGCTGTTACAGTCTTACAAGTGTTTGCAGTCTCCAATGAAGGCTTTGCCAGTGTTCGATTGTTCGATCGGAACCAGCAAAATGCCCCCACCGAGCTGAACTGCATCTCATCGCTGACGACATATCCGCGATTACCCTGAGAGACACAATGCATCCCAACTGAAAGTGAACAAGGTCCACAATCGCAACCACTTGCTTGTAAGGCTATGCAGTAACACCACTTGCTGTGTGAGGAACGTAAGGAGACACTTCGGAAGACACTACGTTTCCATCCGCACATATACACCCGTGCTCTGTGATGCACTTACATGCTGTTGCCTCCTCTCCCTTTTTTTTTACTTTTTGCTTTGCCGCTACCTTTTCCTGTGCTGGGATGGGCACAAGTCATCATAGAGGGGTGGGGTGATGCAAACTGTAGACTCTTGTCAATCAAGCCACGTTATATTATGTAGGTTGTCCGGAAAGTTCTCAGCGTTTTGAGTGTTTCACTTTAAACGATCATAACTTTCTTAATACTCATCGGATTTAATCGAAATAAGCACCGTTCGAATCAGCACACTTTTGCCAATGTGACACCAGTCGATAAATCCCATCAAAGAAAAAACTGGGTGGTCGAGAATCCACGAAATCCACGAAGGCTTTTTTGCCTGGTCCTGATTGATGAAGTATTTTCCAGCAAGGAAGTTCTGAAAATGTTTGAAAAGGTGATAGTCGGTTGGTGAAAGGTCTGGAGAATATGGCGGGTGAGGTAGAACTTCAACCCCCAATTCGTTCAATTTATGGATAGTGATTTGTGAAACGTGTGGGCGGGCGTTGTCATGCAAAAGAATCGGACCCTTTCTGTTGACAAGTGCTGGCTGCAGCTGACGCAATTTTCGGTACATTTCGTCGATTTCTTCACAGTAGGACTCTGCTGTGATGGTTTGGCCTGGTGACAAAAAGTTATAGTGGATCACACCAGCCGATGACCACCACACTGTGACCATAACCTTTTTGTCGTGAGGATTCGGCTTTGGAAATTGCCTCAGGGGTCCGCCGGCATCCAACCACTGTCCGAAACGTCTCCTGTTATCATACATGATCTCCTTTTCATCACACGTGACAATTCGGTCCAAAAGCGGGTCGTTTCTGTTGCGCAAAAGCAGTGAAGAAGAAACCTCGAGACGTGCCAATTTCTGCCGGTCACTCAAATTGTGGGGCACCCACTTGTCGAGTTTTTCACCTTCCCAATGCGTTTCAGACCATCCGCAACTGGATTTGCCAACGCCTAGCTTTTCTGCAATCTCTCGAACTGTTTGGGATGGGTCAGCCTCCACAAACGCCTTCAAATCCTCGTCAGGTATTGCTAGTCGACCGCTACGAGGTTCATGTTCAAGGCTGATCGAACCATTGTCGCACGGTGCTTTCTCCAACACTATTGGGCCCCCACACTGGTTAATTTGTTGAGCTGTCTCGATTGCGGATTGACCCAATTTTTAGTCGAAGAAATATCGTCCGAAGTTGCTCTTTTGACATGCTTCAAAAAGTCTTGGGAAAAGGGGGTTTATCAAGCAACGGCAATTATACCATCAGATAGCGCAAAAAATTCTCTTCAGGATGTACTACTGAGACGCAAGGGAGAATGAGTTTTCAATCAGCACAAAAAATAGTAACACAAAAGCTGAGAGCTTCCCGGACAACCCAATATGTTGCGCCTTCAACAGATTCTCGCGCTTTTATCGTCACTGGCAAGTAAGCCAATAGCCGCGTGTTCCCCCCCCCCATTCCCCGAACTGTACTTAGCGCCAAAGCAACTATTTCTTTACTAGTAGGGATCTCAAGGATCTCTGATGTAGGACTCTGTTGTTGTTTACCAACTGCCACCACCAAAACAATGACGCATGGGTGAGAGATGCAGCGCTCATCGATCGTAACTGCAGGCTCAGCCATCCGTTTGGGGGTCTCACCGGGTGACACCTCAGCTGCTAGGGATCAAGTCCACAGCTGCTATGAAGAAAACCATTCTTACGATCCCATGAACTACGCTAGCGTTAATCCTAATTGTGTGTGGGCTACGGTCAACATTACCTTTCTAATGACTTGGGATTTACTAGCACAAAGTCCAGCAGTTGTTTACTCGTCACTTAGTTGTTGACTATTTTCGCCGTGTTTGACTCTTCTTGTTATTCATATGTAAATCTGTTTTCCATTTCACGTCCAATACCCCGTTGTTTTTTGGAGCTGCACTAGACTCCGAACAAAAAAAAATCGGAGGTTCAGGCCTCCAATAACTTTTGGAGGGTAAAGTCGTAAATGCTCACAAACCCTCCTAAATGGAGCAGCATCCTCCTCCTAACTTCGTTTGTATCTAACAAAACTGCTTGGAAAGTGTGCACGATGGCGAAGGATGGACGGCTACTGCCAGCGTCATCGGTGGAAGTGCTGCGAGAGAGCGCTTGGCCACACGCCCTCAGCCCTTTCACCAATGACGTTGGCAGTAACCGCCCCCCCCAACCATCGTGCCCTTTGCCATTAACTCGCGCCTATATTTTTTAATGTTTTGGACTTTGCAAATTCTAGGATGTTTTCGCTTGCTGGATGTTCATCACTTATTCCAATCATTTCTCGTCGAACAGCTTTATCCAGAACTCCAAGGAGGATGTTTTCTGACAAGGTGTCCGATGCTTACAAGTCCACTATAAAGGTAAGCTCTTTGAACTATTTTCCACGCTTATTACTTAGGGGGGAAGGGTGCCACAGCTGTAAGCGACTTGTTAGCACACCAATTTCTATAAACTGTACACATGTGAATACTGGACAACCTTGTCAACAACCAATAAGCCTTGTTCTCACCTGTCAAGCATCCTCTGAACTCCTGTCAAAATGGCTGTCGAGATTAGGGTAACTTGGAGAAATGGCGGTCCAGTGACGCTAATAGCCTATCGCGAGCTTGACAGTAGTTCACATGGTACTTGACAGGAATTTACAAGACCTAAAGGGTGACACAAAATTGTAAAAGACGAAAGTTATAGATGTACCCTCCTCCCTCCAAGTTATTAGTTCCGTATTTCTTTCATTTTGCATGTTGTCAGTGTACTCCACACTATCCCTTACATCCACTTTTCTTAGATATTTACAAGACATACAGAGAAAAATCTACAGGGCATACATTGAAAAACTATACTGTAACTCGGAAGATTGACGAAATATAACCCAGGGAAGGGAAGTAGGATCGCCATTCCGCAGCCAGCGCTGTCTTTCCGCTCAAGCAGGGAGTACCACAGTGATATTCGGTGGTATGCACAATCGTAATATACCCCGCACTGGTGGGCGTGGCGAGCGACGCTGCGCCCAGTGGACGAGTTGTACTGCCTGGTCCTTTGAATTTGAGAGTCGAAGGGAGTTCGTTCGCCCGTCACTGACGTGGTGAGATAGAGCCCACGACCGGGAAACTTTCCAAATCAGAGCGAATCCTGACGAGTAGCATTTAGAAAATAAGCGATTCGGACGAGCTGCTCTACCTGGAAGACGTGTCACATCATGTGACAGGCAACGTCAACGATAGTGGGATGGCGCCACACAACACACACTCCATATCTCGAAGATGGGCTGTGGCCGGGTACTCCATTTGAGCACGGCTTAGGGTACTTTTCACGGGTTTATTGTTATTGTTCGGAACAGCTGTCGTCCAGTATTATTCTGGGTTGCTTCAAATACCCCTCCAAATAAACGATTTCTGATGCGGTTAAAATTTCGCGCCTCTTCTGTTGACTGCGGCCACTGCGCGGGACAACACCGTTTGTGCCATGATTCATTACGCTGATACCGGGCTACTACAGTGGAAGGAAAAAAGAAAGGTAAGTCTTTTAAGTGCTGGAGAATGTCAGCTGATTCGAAAACTCGTCCCGATGCAGGAAAACTTGCCCGATTCAAGAGGCGCGGGGTAAAAAAAAAGGGGGGGGTGGGCATCCTTGACTGTTTTTCCTGGTGTTTCCTTCACATAGGAGCCACTTTGCACCTTAGGTTGATATTATGAGCGCCACATTTGTCACCTTACCAACCACCGTGTCTTTAAGACCTATAATCTCTTGTTTGTTACACGGATTCGAGTGCACACCACGCCTAGGTAATACTTAAATTCCTTCCGCACCCCGATGGAATACGATTTTTTTCAGACACCACCTGAAACGACTGCTAGTGACGGAAGTCGCCATGCTTCTATACCAGAGTACGATAAACAAGTGAGGTCCGGGAGACTGCACAGCGCGAGTGAGGGTAGGTTTTCAGTGGAAGCACCAGGAAAATGCTTTTCCAATGATGGCGCTTAAGAAACCGGTATCAAGCCAACACAATGGCAGAGGAGATTCTTGGTGGTCACACAATTGTACAAAAGTCAGAAGGATATTCCAGAATACGTCGCGTAAGTTTTCTATTGCATCAAGAATAGTTCACCTTTCCGGGCTATGCAAGTCTGGGACGTAGGTGAATTGACCACTAGACGGTTCCGATGTCATTGTAAAGACTGAGTTAGTCTTGTACAGTCATGATCCCTGCAAGCGATAGGGCATGTGACGCGGCGGCAATTCGAGCGCAGCCAAGCCGTCTTTAAGTCCACCAATGATGCCACCGCCAGCCCGCTACAACTGTTGGGAAATCTGCTTTGGCTGCGGTTTAAGCCATGCCTTTGCCACACACCCTGTCGTGTGAGCAACGTTCAGACTTCGCGATGACGGGCGTTGACGTGCTGTAACGCGCGACGACGTTACAACTGCAGCAGCGCGCAGCCGCAGACGGCCAGTGCCGATCGATTCCCGTCTGCGGCTGCGTTCACCGACGGGAATCGGTCGCGGCGCCGGGCGCTTGCGTCTCTAGTTCCGGAGCGCTGCTGCAGTGGCAGCGCGTCGACGCGCGTTAGCCAAGTTTGAACGATGCCCTCCCGGGATCATGACTGTATGTGTGATGTTTGCAGTCCTATATAGTCCTTTTTATAAGAAGTTTCCAGTGTTCCCACAATGAATCGTATGCACAATCGAATGCGCGCGATTTGTATTACTGTAGCTGTTCTACTATTCTACTTCATCTTCCACACTGCACGATTTTCCACGGAAAGCAAGATGATCAGAGATCGCGAGTCTGTGTTGTCTACGAAAAGATAGTGAAGATCATTTCAGTTTCATCTTCGTCCTTGTAGTGATATTGCAAAATAAAAGTTTGCTATCCTCTAAGTTTATTTCAATGAAATGCTGATCCGATCTGATGGATTCTCAACGAAGTACAGTCCTCACCAATGCTGACTGTCCGAGCGGCTGAGCCGCGCTGACACTGTGACGCGGCAAAAAAAACAAACCAGCGGCTGCGGCTCTGGGGAGGAGGGAAAAACTCACCCATCGCGTATGCGGCGCGGTTTCTTCACGGCGCGGCGGCAGAGCGGAGCGAAAGGCGATGCCCCCGGCGCTGTGCTGCCATCCAGCAGCCTCTTTTATGTGGGGAGAAGAGGAGGGAAAAGTAGAGAGAGGAAGGGAATTGAACAGATAGTGGGTGCATATGTGAGTTAGTGGTAGGAAATCGGATATCACGAATTACTTCAGTGAATGGCAGAACTGACGGCATAGTTCACTTTGATTTGTGGACAAACGACGCAAGTCAGTCTTTACAAACTGAAAGTGTCTGAGTTTGGCAAATGCTAGTAGTGAATTGATGACCTCATAACGCTATAACGTCACGTTTCCATTCATAAGGAATCATTCTGGTCAGTTCCGCTGAGACTAGGAAGATTAAAACGATCTGGGATTCTCAGAACTTTATCTGTTATTGTCTGCTATTACGACTAACTCACCTCTGAGGCGTTCTACTATTTAGTTCGATTCCCTCTTTGCGTGGCCTCTCGTCCTCCTCGCTGCCTCTCCTGCACATAAGTTAGGGAATTAAAAGGGGCTTGTGCATTCGAGCATAGTGGCGGAGAGGCGCCTAGCGTATCAACCTTCGCCCGCCGGCTGCCGTGGTCTGCCGGTAAGAAACCGCGCGTCGTCATACCGCACGTGGTTTTGTACACAGGCCGCGGCTCTGTGGCGGCGGATCCACCTAATTCGATGGAATTCAGCTGCGAATTCCCACTTTTTCAGCTCTTCAAGCTTCAAATGTGGAAGGTGAGTTATTTCGAACAGTTTTATATTGTACTGGTTCTAATTTCCTTCATTTTTCTGTCTATTGTTATGCTCTCTTCCTTGCTATTTTGCGCTTTATTTCAGGTGCGATTTATTCAAATGGCTTGCATTCCTTTCAAGTATCATTCAAGAGCCTAGTACATTAAAAATTTGATTTCAGAATAATTTCAACCTTCCACTATTCCGAAGCTTTGAAGCTTGAAAAAAAGTGGGAAGTTCGCAGCCGAATTCCATGGAACGCCAGCTGATTTGCGGTCACCGAGCCGCAGCCGCTGTCGCGTCACAGTGCAGTGCGGCTCAGACGCCCCGACAGTCCGCAATGATGAGGACTATACTGATAAAATGCAGGCTAACGGCTTACGGCTTTTGCTGACTATCTTACATACCTGAAGTCTGGCTGGTAACAAATATTTAATTTTCCAAATTTTTCTTGAATTCAAATTAAAATTTGATTTAAATTAAAATTATTAAATTTGTAATTTTAATTTCAACCAGGAACTTAAAATTGGTGCATTTGGCTTGGTGGGGGGAGGGGGAACGGGTTGCACTCGCTACCTCCCTCTTCATTGCTCTTCAAGAGTTAATAGATTTTCTTCACATGAGTTGACAAGTAATTCCTGCGAACTTTGAGTGACTTCACGGCTTCACGGGGTTTCACTAATTACTTGGTGGTTCGACGTGACAAGGCGGAGCAGCGAATGGGCTCAATGCCATTACCCCCTCCAAGCCGAATTGCGCCAAAGGAAAAAAAGTAGAAAAATGATGGCTCAAAAAGTTACCTCCACCGAAATACGGGGAAAGCTTGGTGTTCGCCTTGTTGATTTCCATATTGAGTATTTCATTGCCGAAAACCTGGGTTGAAACGGCAGAGATTATGAAATGGTGGAGGTAACTGCGCTGTATTTATGTAAAAGATTCGTCGGTGAGCAAGGGGACTAGATAGGAATAATTTCGAGAGTATCTTCGACCAATTGAAAGACACCATTCGGAATAGCCGGGTTGGCGAACCCACCGCTGTTGCACCCCTCTTCTTTCAGCCTTCTTTCCGCCACTGACAGCGACTTAGAAAGGGCGCGCCAATGGTTTCTTGGCCCCACTTCCTAATGAGCCAAAAACTCCAGGTTCATTGAGAAGTTCAATTGATATTATGACGTTTTATGCCCTGCTCTCAAATGATTAGCAGAACAATGCCTAAGACAGCGTTCTACTTCGCTGCTCGAGCGATTCAGTAGCCGACGATGATCGAACGTCTCTACCGCTATCGTTGGAGCGCTGCACTGGCTGAAGGAGTTCTACCTTGTATGCGAATGGATTAGCACATGTAGCAGTCCAACAGGCTGCAATCGCTCGCGCGATTCGACAGCCACGAAGTATGAACGTAGCCTAGTGATCCAACTGGTGAGCCCTGCTGTATTCTCATACGACTGCATAAATATATCGGCTTCAAAAAATTTAGCAAAGGACAATATATCGATGATTGACTTACAAGGAATTCTACCAATGTGTTGTTTTTGTAAAATTCTTGATTGTATTTGCCACTATATTCATATGCTCCCAGTTCCCACAACGAGTATTCAATGGCTTGTTTTGTTGTTTCCAAGTTCCCATAGAGTGATAAGACGATCAGCTGCAAAGGGGTCAGATTGCAGCTTATGCTAAGTAAGGAGCACAAGTCGTGAAGCAACGCTGCAGCGAAAAGACCAACATCGACATATGACCCCAAGCACGCTGCCCAGCTGTGCGCTCAGTCGTAAGGCTGCGTTCACACTTTGCAGCAGGTCCGCCAGCGACCATCAGCGTCTCAAGAGATTAGAAATTATGATATCGATATAGCGTCTAGCAGCGTGTACTAGCGTCTCGAGAGGCTAGGAAAGTAGGGATATCGATCGATCTAGCGTCTACCAGCGTCCAACAGCGACCGAGGCTAGAAAATATGAGGAAGTAGGAGGGTAGCAGACTGCTGGCAGAGTACGGGGAAGTAGGAGGGAGGAGACACCTGGATCAAGCATTGTGAAATCGTGGCGCGTGCAGCCGCACCGTATTGCCACACAATGTCGCACTCCTGGTCGCTGGTGGCCGCTGGTGGCGCTAGTAGACGCTAGATCGATATCTATACCTAGTCCATTGGTGGACGGTGGTAGATGCTGCCACCAAGCATGAACGCAGCCTTAAAAAGGTCGGAGTGAGTAGGGGGGGGGGAAGCAGTCGTAACTGTCTCCCTACCTGCGCCCCGAGACGAGGACACCTACAAGCAGCACATCTGCGCACTGCTAAAGCTGATCCCGGTGAGGGTACGATATCAAAGTAAGAGGAGACGATGAGTCGAGCCGTCGTATACCCTTAGAACCACTTCAGTCCTTTCACTGATTGATGTTTCACTCCGTTAGGCACTTTTAAAGGCAGTTGGCACGATAAATCCCCAAGACGACTAGGATCAATACTCCTGGCAGGATAGAATTCCGCGACCCTGGGCAGGCGCTGCATAGTTACGTCCCAAACGCCCGCCACGCCCGCCCGCCCACAAATGGACGACCGTTCCTTTCATTTGCTAAGCAAATTATGAAGCGAAGGGATTGGTATGAAGCGGCCGTGATGCTGCATGCATACATGGGTACACATATGCAGCCGTATCTTCGGTAGCGGTGATTGGTAAGATGCCTACGGGAAACTCGTCCGAAATCGATTTACAAGTCACTGAGAACGGAGGCTTTTTCTTCGCAGGATTGACCGTTTCACTCCGTTCTTTCGCCATTTCCCCACTATACAGCGCCCTACTAGCATTTTAGGCTAAGTAGGAAACCATCGTGCCAACTGCCTTTAAGTGAATGGAGACCTAGACCCGCCCTCTTTAAGGGGTGCACAGAGCAGACGTACTCAGTGTGAACCGCCCACTGAACTTGTGAAGCACTATAACTTCTCCGAAAACTCACTTTAACGTACTCCATATTAGTGATTTGCGTTTCTATTGACTGATTCCTATCAATAAATGATAGGAGGCCGAAAAAGAACGAGCTCTGCAAAAATTCCAAGGCTCCGTATGGAGTCATCTCTAACAGAGCAAGTTAGGCTGCAGTTATACTTCGCGGCAGCGTCCACCAGCGGCCACCACCGTTCACCATTGACCATCACCGTCTCAAAGGACTACAGAAGTGTGGACATCGATTTAGCGTGTCTACCAGTGGCCACCAACTCTCAAGGGACTGGGAAAGTATGGATATCGATGAGGGGTTCACCAGCGTCCACCAGCGACTACTCCAGGTGTACTTGCGTAGTAGCACGGAGCGGTTGCACACGCCACAATGTCACGCTCAATCCTGCTGTCTCCTCCCTCCTGCTTCCCCATACTCTCTAATCCTTGGCTACTAGACGCCGGTGACACTGATGGACGCTGGTAAACGCAGCCGTCCGCTAGATCGCTACTTTTATAGTTGCTGACGCTGATGGACGCACGAAAGTGGTCGCTGGTGGACGCTACCGCTAAGTATGAACGCAGCCTTATGATACCTGCACAGAGCGTGTCGTTCTCAACCAGCTGGGGTGCTGCCAAATCAAAAAGCATGGACGAATCACAAGCATACCAAAACCTTCTCCGAAATACGACACTAGTCCAATACAATGGGGAGGCGGAATATTGCAACGCCTTGAGAGGGGTAACTTTCGATAGAAGCCCAGCATGCTCTGACGCCCAAAGCTATGTCAGGCTGTTCAGTTGAGACGCAGCACACGAGCAGACTGAAGTGGCGCCGGTGAGCAATTAATCCCTCTTGAGGCAGGCAGCGTCAAGGCTCATGTTTTAAAAAACGCTTCAAATCCTTCTATTTTGCTAAAGACAGTCTAGAGAGTCACAGGAGATCTATCCTAGGCTTAAGCGCAAATCCTCATCATTTTAGCTCAAGATCTTTTTTTCTCGGTTCTGCTGAATGCCATAAATGAAACGGCCAAGAAGCGGAACTCTTAGCATTGTGAAGCTATGGAGCAACCCTCGTGAAACTACCAGTCCTGCGAAGTATTGCACCAAAATGACTCGATGAATTGGAGCCGAAAATAATCGATAACACAAAGCATTTAAAAAACGGTTACAAACTTGAAAAAAAACTGCATTTGAATGTGTAGCAACAATGTGAAACTCCAGAAAGTTTATTTC
>MU915545.1:0-13212 GCA_036418165.1 Cooperia oncophora
TAAGTCACCAGTCTCACTGTCACTTAGCCAGCATTAGAATGAAAGGCGCAGCACGGCTTGGTGGGGACATTTGCTGGTTCTCATCGGTCATATCAGTTCACTCCTGTTAAGAGCTGTAAATTCCTGTAGAGCTATGCAATACTGTACTTGTATATTGTTAAGATTGACCAGGTCTTTCCGGAGTGAAAAGAAAGTGAGGAAAGTGCGAACTGTGCTTTCCCACCTTAGCCGAGCAGCGCCAAAAAAAGTTACCTTGGTCGACAACCATTTCCAATCGTATTTTTTTCCTCTCTTGATCGCTTCTAAAGCTATATTAATCCCCGAAACGACCGCCAACAAAACCATTGCCTTTTTGCCTACCTCCACTCTTCTTTCATTCGATGTGATCGCGTTCCGTTTTTCGCTCGTCTATCACATGCGTGAAATGGGGACAATTTCTTGCAGAAGTGATCGAGCTGAGTCTAACATTGCACTGTGATCGCAGCGCGCTATGCGATGCACTGGCTTCTGTGCCTGATGTCGTTGCTTCTGGTCGGCGACGTCGTGCTTCCGGCTCGTCGACGTCACACTCTGAATATGGCAATGCTAGAAACACCAGTGAAAGGCCGTGAGGTCGTCGCCTATGCTTCTGCTGATCAGCATCCCAGAACTTCGGGTAAGCACTCGCTTGTCAGATGATGACGACCAGACGGAATTCGTCCGACGTGAATGGACCGAAGCTGTGTATAAGAAAGTCCGAACCTATAGTTGGATGTTCGCATTGTATTTCCACCTCATTTTTTGAGTCATTTGTTGTATAGTGGAAAGTTAAGTTAGTGGAGGTTGATATCCATTTCTCGCAGTTTACATTACTTCCAAATAAGACGTATTCTTGTACACTCTTTATCCCTGAGACTGAGTAGGCGTTTGAAAATGGCACAGAATGGGTTACTCGTGGGACAGACACGTAACACCAATAGTGTTCCGCATGAAAAGTATCTGAATAAAAAGCACATCACAGCCGCGTTCACTCGAAGTACGCGGCCACGCCTACCACATCTCAGGGATTTCAAGTTCGCACTGTGCGCGTCCCTATTATTTACCATTCAAATGGGCCGTGAATGAATAGCGTTGAGAATTTTGTCATACTATTTTTTTCCATTCATTTATCAAATTTTTATGCCATGAAAAATTGCTTAATGATATGTGCACTGTGTATTTCACGGTGGGTGGCGCCGCAATTGTGAATGTACCTGTCGCTTATTTGATGGCTCTTACTGAGGACAAAGCTGCTGCCTCCTTCCAAGGTGTTTCTCCCTTCGTCACGCTTTGGGTTTCCGTGTTTGAGTGCATTTAGATCCAAAAAAAAAAAAAAAAAAAAAATATTTTAGGGACTATTGCTATGCGCGCCACTGAGTACGCAATTTGAATCCCTCCTATCTCCTGGATACAGAGTTTATACCCACCGCTGTGAGTCACGGCTATGATTCACCCCCTCACAAGGAGCAGAGCTTCCTCTGTCCCGATTGAGCGAGGATGACTGCCAAGTCTAGGAGCACCCCTACATGGAAGGCGATACGTGGGGCAAATTTCTTCGCTAGAAACCTTTCGAGGCGGAACAAATAGTACCAAAGGAGAGCAGGTGAAAGAAATGTTCCAGTCTCGCTCTTAAATCTTCAAGGTGTCTTTTTCCAGACACCTTCGCGAGATTCCGCTGCTCCCGTTTGAGAGGAGGGAATATTCCTTGATCCTCTTGGGTCCCCTGTAGGTAGAAGCTTTCCTGAGGTTGCTTCCAGAATCCTCTCGACTTGAATTCAACCTTACAATAACCTCCGTGGCATCTTTGGTAATGTCGTCTGTGGCGAGAACGAGTCCGTTAACCGCCGGGAGCAAGGCGTCTTATATCCTTGTATGACCACTCTAACACATTTTTTCGAGATAGAAACCAAAGCGTCTGCTTGACGTTTGGGAGAAAGCCAGATTACGAAAAGAGATTCTGAGTCAAATCGACTACGTAATGACAGATACGCCGAGAATGTTTGCTGACGTTTCGGTTATAGGTGAAAGTGTGGTCGCGACTGGCTCCGACCATCGTCTAGTGCGCTCGACGATACTTATAGATCGAAGAAGAGAGAAACGAGTTCTGTACTCACAAAGAGCACTCATACGCTACGCTTTCAATGCCGATTTATTCACTGAATTAGTAGCATTGTCAGACCTGCGGATGGACACTGAGAGAAGCATCGACGCTGACTACGACGAACTAGTAGAAAAAATAGTTCTTGCTGTCAAAGCTTCCAGCACTGCAGCAGAACGCGGCAGAAGACAACGTGTGTCAGCGGAAGCAATCCAGATGATGCAGAAGAGAGCACGTATGAAGGCCGAAGGAAGGGTCCAGAGCGAGGAATATAAGACTCTCAGCAAAACGATAAGGGAGAGGATAAAAGAAGACTATGAAGGATATAGGCAAAAGAAGCTTCGTGAAGCGGCAGAAAAGAGGGCAAGCCTGAAAACAGTGGAAAGGGATGTCCGTCTCAGGCAGCAAATTCCCTCCGCTCTCAAGGATAATCTATCTAGGTGTTCGCACGACAAATCGAAAGCGGATGAATGAAATCTGCACGAAGTTTTTTAACGATTTGTACTCCTCAAAGGTGTTTGTCACAAAAGTCCACTCAACTGCTGTCAGAGAACCGGTCCCAGAAGTCATGTGGGAAGAAGTCGAGCATGCAGTGAAGGGAATGAAGTCTGGAAAAAGTCCAGGAAGTGACAACATTCGACCTGAGCACCTAAAAGCAGGCGGAATAAACCTATTCAAAGCGCTGGCAGAACGTTTCAACAGATATTTCATTGAAAGAAAAGTTCCAGCGGCGTGGAAGAAATCGAAGACGATACTGCTGATGAAAAAAGGAGATCCTGAGAGTCTGAACAACTACAGGCCCATCACGCTTTTGTCACAAATATCCAAAGCCTTCACGAGAATAATCTTGAACCGTATCGTCAAGGACTTAGACATGGCTACGAGTAGAGAACAGGCCGGCTTCCGGAGCGGTTATTCCACGATGGACCATTTACATGTTGTACGTCAGCTTACGGAAAAAAAAATGTGGAGAATTCCAAATTCCCCTATGCTTGCGTTGTCGATTACAAGAAAGCCTTCGATTCGGTTGAAGCGAACGCAGTATTCAATGCGTTGAACAGATTTGGAATCAATACAAACTACGTCGACCTCCTGGAAGAGATGAACGACGGCTGCAGTACAGAGATCAAGCTCTTCAACGACCCCTGTCATATAAAGAGGCATCATTGGACTCGAGATGAACCTCTCCAAAACGAAATGGATGAGAAACCAGTTCAGTCCTATGACGGAGATTACAGTCGAAGGCGAAAAAATAGAAGAAGTCCAGAATTACGTCTACTTAGGGTACCAGCTCAGCTTTACAGAGGGCGCTGGAGGAGAATTTAGCAGGCGCAGGAAAGCAGCATGGACTAGCTTCAACAAAATCTCAACGACACTGCTAGACGAAAGCCTTGCGATGGAAATAAAAGCGTCACTGTTTCACTCCACAGTCGTACCCGCACTACTATACGGCGCTGAGTGCTGGTCAACCACCAAAGCAGACGAAGAGAAATTCGCGGTCACGCAACGGTCAATGGAACGCAGAATTTGCAAAATATCATTGCGTGATCATATCTCGAACACGGAACTTCGAAGGCGAAGTGGCTTTGTTGATATTGTCCAGGAATTGTATAAAAGGAAACGAGCATGGGCCGGCCATGTGGCGCGTCTGAGAGATAACAGATGGACTTCCCGGCTCACTGATTGGATTCCCTTGGATCGCAAACGACCGCTGGGAAGGCCTAAAACGAGATGGGCCGATCCAATGGTGAAAATGTTCGGCCAACAGTGGAAAAGATGCGCACAAGACCGGAATGAATGGATCAAAGTCGACTTGCGTGGATGGCGTAACACACGAGGACAAGTCGGATACAGGTGATACAGGTGATCCACTCTAAACGGCGAAAAATCTAGGCCTCCAAACTCGTTTTTACTTCCTTTTATTTTCCAGGTTTTACCGTATTCGATTTTCGCCTCTTATACCCATGAGCCCCTCACCAGCTTCTTCTTCTCCTATCGTATTCCTTCGTAGTTAGAATTCATGCCTTCCAGTGGCTATTGTCTTCCTTCGTCGTCGTCAAAAGTCTCAGCACCTCATTCCCTAGGCGCTTATCAATAATGAAAACGTGGTAATATTCTAATAACGTGCGGAGCGTCGCAGCGCCACCCATCGCACCACACGGACGTTGCCATAATAAAGTGTCTCCCAATGGCATAATCGAATTCGAAGAGAATAAGAGAAGACGGCTGACGTACGCGAATCCTCGTTGCGTCAACCCAGCATACCAATTAATCAACATCGGTTTGCTCTGGGTTCAGGATAAAATGGACTTTGCTCTGGCACTGGGTTTTTTAGCCCAAACTTTTTGGCAGGGCTTAATCTAGGAATAAAGCAGGTTTCAGTGTGTGTCCATGTCAGATAGATCCCATTAGAACCTTCGTGCAGTCCGACTTGCCAGTGCAAAAACTAGAAGTAAGGGGCTTGCTGTATTTCTCT
Source organism: Cooperia oncophora (assembly GCA_036418165.1). Classification (NCBI taxonomy): domain Eukaryota; kingdom Metazoa; phylum Nematoda; class Chromadorea; order Rhabditida; family Trichostrongylidae; genus Cooperia; species Cooperia oncophora. The sequence goes on from MU915545.1 coordinate 4,593, forward strand.
AGCTCCTTAAAGTTTTTGCTAATTGAATTAAGGTGCAGTTCAAATCGTTACTGGGCAAAAATTTTTCAGGCCAGCTCCTGCAGACCTGAGAACACCAGCAACCAAAGTGGTCCTTTTTTACGTTTTTCCAGCTTCACAAAGGTTAATGGATCTCATCGGGATAAGAAGTGCTGGTTAACAATTAACAGATGGAACTAACGAAAGGCCCCCACCCTCTTAAGCAATCAGACTCTAGGTGCGTTCGTTAGCGGCATAAGGCCCACCCCGGGATAATTTTGCTACTCGGTCCAAAAGCTCGGTAGCAAGACTGGGTGCCTATAAAAGTGCGGGGAAAATGATGAAAAAACGAAGTGAAACCGTGGAAAACCTGCAGAAGAGCCTTTGTTCTACAGACTCAAGCAATTTTGGACGAGTTTCCCGTTGGCATCGTGCCAGTATCGGTAGATACGCTGCATATGTGTGCTTATATGTCCATGCAGCACCGCAGCCGCTTATATCAATCCCTTCGCTTCATATTGCACTCGAAGCGATACGAGCATCAGGTACGAGCGTCCATTTGCGGCTGCTGTGGGCTTCCGGGTAGGTATTATATGCCAGCTTGATAGGGCGCAATAAGGGTGCCTTTCTTGGAAAAGGCGCCACACAGCACCTGCTCAGGAGAACCGAGTTCTGTCCTGCTAGGTTACTCCACAACATCAAGCTTTACAGTTGTAAGCTCTGAACCGATACTATATACCGATACCGACTATGAAGGCTATGATGATGGTAAAATGAATTCCTAAGGGTAAAGTGAGATAGGGTGGGCATGTGGTCCACATGCGAACCAGGAATCCGCTGAACAATTTGAGAACCAGTAAAGCTACATGTTACCCTGCGATTACTTCCACCTTTGAAAGCTCCTCGACTGAATGGAAAATTACCCGTGAAATAGCTCAAACTGCGACGTTATCGGACGAAAATGCTGAAACCAGAGTGCTTTGATCTCCAGCTTTTTTCTTATCCTCTCAGGCATACCTCACAGTGATTTACCACAGAGCCAAGGAGAACTTAAAATCTTCTCCGATTCGTAGGCGTCCCTCCTCATTCACTTAGTCTGTTCTGCAATCTCTGAGATTGTCCCTCTTTTCTGGCTTCACAGTAAGTAACGAAGGCGCCGGCTCCGTCCTCAGAAGCTTAGCAGTTTTTTGACGCATTCCTAGTTGTCGCGCCGCCAGAACTCAAACTCTGTGTAGAAGCGGCAGGATGTTCGCTTTGCCCGCATGAAGCGAGCAGGCCCAAGAACTCATGCAGTGGGGCTGCAAGGTCCTACCTAGGGTGTTCTCCATAATTTTTCTGCTTTTTTTTCTCCATGGAGAGCCAAAACGAACTACAGACTTGTAATGAACGCCCCTTGCCCCCAATATACGATGGAGGATTTGTATTTGACTCCTTGGATCTGCGACGACAGTAGTGCGGCGTCGCCGAAATTCATCTTGGAGAAAAGAGATACTGAAGACATGTCAAGAGACCTTATCGAAGAACGCCTTGATCTCGATTGTAGTCTGGTTGGAGCACGTTGTGGGCGATTCTCGCGCAGAATCTCGTCCTCTGAAGCACCTCCAAAGGTATCCCGCCTCTACTTCCTACCACTTCTGAAATCTACAAACTTCCTACTGCTCTCCCGCAGCTTTATTTCGCGAAATTCACGCCAGTTCCTTCCCTTTCCGCAAAAAAAAACTGCTTCTTAAAGAGGGGAAACACCCTTGCTGAATCGGCAAAAAGTGGCAAGAGTCAAACAACCGGAAACATTTCGGCCCTCAAAACAGAAATACCGTGACCCGCCTCCTCCTGCCAGCGGACCAAAATACGACATCCTTACTGGATCCCAACATAGACGTGCCTCTGATGTGGGTCGGTGTGGAGACCAGGTGCCTCGAAATTGACTTCAGTTAGCCTGAAAGCCTGCAGTAGGAAGTCTTCCGATTTCGAAAGAAAGCCAAATATAACACTATTCTATTTTTGTTCCCACTGCGCCTCCACGACCCGTGTCTTGGCATATCTCCGGTCCATCACGAAAGTCTTTTCTTCCAACGACAACCACAGACGGATTATCCTTTAAGCGCTGCTGTACTTAGGTAGGACGACTTACCGTATTCTTTCTATCATAATGCAGCGAAATAATTCTGGAATTACCAGAGAGCCATAACCTTTCAGTCAGTAGGTCATCCAATCCTCATTTCACCCAGCACTTTTGAATAGACTATGGGACTTGCGCTGTGGATGTTTAGAGGAACGTATTCGAGTGCAAATCGAGTTCAAGCCATCATCGTAAATTACCATATTCGCAATTCTATCAATCGACTTCCGTTTTTCAACGCCCCATTGTCCCCCTCGACGGCACCAACACACCGTCGCGGCAACTTGCACTCCTCCCACCTCTATGGTCGTCGCCCTTTTACTCTCCTTCACCTCTGGGGGCAGTACTTCTCACACCTTGTGACAGTAGGCTATTCTGTTTTCGCTCGCTTTTCAACAGCTGTTTCCGGTGTTTTTCATCTTTTGTGCTGGTCCCCGACGATTCTGCTATAGTAGAGTATTTTTCTATTATTACTCCAAACAAACTTGGAGGCATTCATTTTGCACTCACATAGCGCTGGCCTCCATGGCTCATATGGCGTCAATGACCGGGGGGCGGGGGACATAGAAGCCTTCAATGCGTGTTTTTTTCTCTTTTGTCTTTTCACAGTCATGTCTTACACTGCAAGTCTAGACTGCTGTTTCCGTAGTTTTTCATTTCATCTCTTATGCTGTACTACCAAGCGATAGAGAATTTTATATTATTATGGCGACAAACTTGTGCCATTCTTGGTGCTGCACCGACCCAGCCCTGCCTCATGGCATATGACACCAATGACCGGGTTGGGGAGGGGGGACAGGTGACATAGCCTTTCAGGGTTTTTCTTTTGTTTTTTTTCACAATCATGTCTTACACTGCAATTCCTGTAAACTCCTGTCTAGTACCGTGTAAACTCCTGGGCAAGTTTGGCAAAATGGCGTTAGCGTCATTGGAACGCCCTTCCCCCGATTTTCCCTAATCTGAACCAGTCAATTGACAAGTTTGACAGGAATTTACAGGGTGCTTGACAAGTTGTAACAAGTCTCACAGGGTGTTGACAAGGTTGACCGGTATTCACATGTATACAGTTTACAAGATTTAGTATATAATAAGCGCTTACAGATGTGCCTGTGTTCCTTCCAAGGCTATTAGCGCCCAAAATACTACTCCTCGAAGTCGGAACATTTCTCGCATACCCTTCCCCCTTCGAATGATTTGATGACCTCTTCGCTCAACGGCAGTTCTTTGGGGATGGAAAATCCTAGGACATTAGGAGAAAGAGAAGCGAAAAGTTCGAAAAAAAACACCCCAAAACAGACTCGTTTTGCATCGTCCTCAGCCCATCGTCATTTCGCCAACCAAGGAAGGTTGGGAAAACATTCGAAGAAGGCAGGTAGATTGGGATCGAGAAATGAGCTGGAGTAGAGAATTTGGGGGCGCTGTTCGGCGACGAGGGGGCATTCTTGAAGTTTTGCTGCTCCTCTGGGTCCGGTTGCTAGTCTCACTCTGGTGAAACTGTGAACACTTCTGAAGCTGGAGCGAGCTCGTCCGTGCTGCGGTGGAAACCTGTTAGCTCTTGTGAGCTCAAGATGTTCCTCGATAAGCAGGAGCTGGCTCTCACCTTCATGTACACCAAAATATGAAGTCATCTCCAGTCGCAGCCTGACTGGAGAAGACCTTTGGAATTCATGTCACCTCCAAACAGCTGCGAAACTTCTAGTATGGAGTCACCCATACCTGGAGACCAGTACTCTCGATCTGGATGACCTCCAACATCGAGCAGCTCCGACAACGTCGCTACGGTCTAGGACATCATCTTCACCACAGTCGCCAAGGCGCGGGTTGATGGTATGGACCGGACGTACCTGGAATGGAAAGACCGATATTTGGACCCCGGACTGAAGGTGAGCGCTGGCGGTTACATCGAGCAACTCGAGAAGAATATCCTCCACATGTCGTCGCCCGTACCTTCTTGGAAACTTTGTACTGCTACAGGATTGGGTGACACCACATGGAATGGAAGGGCGTTGAGTACCTGAAGAAGATGGAATATCTAAGCAGGTCACCTGACCTAAACCCCCTCAATTACCTGGTTCGGGCGGAGTTCAATAGGGTGGTCTACAGTGGCGGAGAAATCAACGATCTCGCTGAACTCAGGCACCGAATCACGGTCGCGTGGCAGAATCTCTCGATGGCGCTCGTCCAGAAGGCTGTGGCGGAGTATCATGATAGTATACAATATGCTCTTGAATATGGTGTAGAAATGTCCGATCAGAATTTAATAAAGTGTAACTTATAGCGCCTCGAAAGTCAAGGAAGAAAAGTGTCTTTTTTGCCCCCCCCCCCCTCCCTGTATAGGGTATTCACTGCGGACAGTGGGCCGTGTCACGCAGGAAGAATTTGGCACGGTGCCAAACCCGTCCTCCACTAGGGGCCGTATGCTATTCGAGGGGAAGATATCCCCGAGTAAACCTCCGCTGTCTGCCGTTATCTCTATCAATGCCCATCGCCTTCTCTTCATCTCTGTTCCCCCAGTCACCCCAACGGTATGTGTTGGGGGAGAGGGGAAGAGATCGACTATTCTCTGTGGATGCAGAGCGGCGAGAGCCAGAGAGACGGGAGGCATCAGCAGAGAAAAGGGCAGGGAATGGAGGATTACTAGGGAATATCTCCCTCCAAGGGGAAGTATAGCATACCGCCCCAATGTTAAAGCGAGCAAGTGACAAGACTGTATCATGTCGTTCGTATCACTCGTTTCCCAACAACTGTTGTCGCGTAACTGCTTCAACAACTGGCAGAGAACGGGTTTTTCACCGTGGCACACTCATACTGCCTGACACGCCCCACCGTTCGCAGTGAACTACACTACACCTTGGATTTAGAGGCAGAGTCTAATCCAAATCTAAATGTGGTAACAACTGTAGAACTGGTAAGGAGACTTTGGGGAGGGGAGTGTCACCAAATCCGTACCGCGCCAAGTAAAACGTTGTTCCCGAAAGAGATGTAGGGGCAGGATGGGAACACTATTGGTGATCAATAGCAAGTAGTAAGCAACGAATGATAAGACTGACAAGAGCCTGCAGGAAATGAGCAGGTGGAAGTTCATGGCTTTACCAGAGTTGGAATACCTTCATCCTCATTTTGATAGTGCTATCATCGGAAGGTTTTCGACCGCTGAACTGTTTGGAACTTCGGCGAATGATGAACGTTTCTAGAGGTGTGATAAGAACCGGCGTTGCATTCGGCCATTGTTAAGGGGAGAGATTGGTGGTATCCCAAGAATAGGGAAAGATACGAAAGCAAAGGTACGTCTAGAACAGCGACGAGTTCACCCTGACTGTTCCCCAGTCGCAAGGCCTCACTGACATTTCTTACACGCCCACAGGGGAATATCCAATGTGAAGCACTCCCCTCCTGCTGCTGGGGCCTGTAAGTTCTACCTGCATTGCATGTGCATTGGACTAGACACTACAATATCTCGGATCCAGCAGCGAGTATCACCTTGTCATGAGGGCAGTCTCACCGACTGGGCTCTGTTGAGCAGCTGGTGAGCCACTTTCTGTTCCAAACCTGAGGACTCCTCAGCTTCGAGCGGTAAGGCTCATTGTGGCAATCGTCGGAGTAAGATAGCGGATCAGAACTCGGATGACCTCCACTCGAACTGAGCAGGTTTTCTTCTGATGTTTGGCATGAGACCAGGGGAACGAAACGTTATACGTTTTCGTTGTTCACACCCAGTGTACCGGTACGGCGTGAGTTGCTATCAGGCGCCACTGTCGAATGCGTGGCTCATTTCGAAAACAGATGATAGAAAACGATTTTATTACAACATTATGTATCGCCGGTCGTCGAGAATTCTAAAAGCGCAAAAGTTTCGTTGAAAGTCCATTTTCTCCCAAAAGCCGATAGTACTCCATAGTGCTTCCAACCTGAAATCATCTTGGAATGCTTTCACGACATGGTCAAATATGATGTGCAGCAGTGACAAGAAAGAGTTGGCTTACATCTGTAGCAATGGTACTGCTTCCGGCCGCTCCATTAAGACCGCCACAGCATTGTAGAACTTAAAAAGCATAATTTTGCTGAGCGTGATAATATCCAAGCTTTCTCAGGAAAAAACAAAAGATAGGAACAACTTGAGTACATCCACTAAAGTAATTGCCATGTCATTGCGACCGTTTTCGTAATAGCGAAGATATTCCTCTCTCAAATGCTCGAACCCTAAGCGCGACCATAGCTCTGCACATCTGCTGGGAGGGCTGGGACGACACTGAAAAACTGCTATACAAGAACTATTGACACATAACAGCCAAGACATGGAGAGCAAGATGTGAGTCCGGCAAGTATTGAGGCGAAGCTGCTCTCAACTTGCTGCTGGGATACCGTGCTCTCGTACCGCTATATCTTGGTCATGATGTTTCTCCCTTAGCTCGGCAAAAGTCATGCCGATGAAAGCCTTCAAAAACTGGTCCACAAGAAGCCCTGCAATGTGACAACTGAAGGTAGACATGTGACTAGGCAACACTAAAACTAACCAAACTCGTGCTTCGGTTCTCCCATTTCTTGCCATTCCCTGCATGGCTGCTCATCATCTCCTACGTTCGAAGCGTAGGACACGTCGCCCTGAGTAAAGAAGACTGTGGCGAAAAGCAGCACCAAACCGAACATTCTCCAGAAAAGGGGACCAAATGATGCATACCATGGTTGAGCCCTTTTATACGGCTCGTAATCATTATTGTTATCAGAAGAATCATTCATTCATCGGGGGTGCGATAAAGTTGATCGTGTATGATCATACGAAAGGATGTGCTGTTTAGCGCATCAACGACGAAATGCTGGTTCAATTTTCCTTCGCTTCCCAAGCACCCTGGAAAGCACAGGTGCTATTCAGGGTTTACTGCCCCGTTCTTTCGAAAAAAGCCAATTTTTATCGACCTTTCTGCGATAGCAAGTTTGGCTGAAATGTTTTCTACGAGTAGTTAAACCCTTGAACGCGAATACCACATCCGCTTGAGTCAATACCGCCTGGCGCCCGCATTGTAGGCAATAACACCACGTGCCTAAGTTGATTCCTGCGCGTGAGGCGCAGAATTCAGACTTTTGTGCCGGACAACTTCTCAGGATTACGTGTCGAACGACTGCCTAGCCCTGCCTCAAGGCATATGGCGCCAATGGCCGGGTTAGGGGGACATAGCCTTTCAGTGTTTTTCTTTTGTTTTTTCACGCATGTCTTACACTGAAATCCCTATAACTCCTGTCACGTACCCTGTAAATGGAAAATTCAGAGACATTAGGAAAAAGCAGAGAAAAGTTCGAACTTAAAAACACCACAGAAGAGACTCGTTTTACATCGTCCTCAGCGCATCGTCATTTCTTCAACCAAGGAAGGTTGGGAAAACGTTGGAAGAGGGTAGGTAGATTGGGTGAGTGGGGTCCAGAAATGAGCTGGAGTAGGAAATTTGGGGGCGCTGTTCGGCGACAGGGGGCATTTTGAAGTTTTGCTGCTTCCGGTTCCGGTTACTAGTCTCACTCTGGTGAAACATGTGGACACTTGTGAAGCTGCAGCAACTCGTCATGCTACTGTGAAAACCTGTTAACTCTTGTAGGTTCATGAAATAGCTCTCTAGATGGCTCGACACGTCAGTGGGACTAGCAATAGTGCAAAATGCCCCCCCCCCACATGGCCGAACTGCCCCGATATTGGAAAGTTGTTTCGACATCGCCATTTCACACATCACTATGTTGTGCCCTACTCAAGGGTGTTCAATAGGTATCAGACCGGAAAGTGCCTCAAATTATCCCGGGAATTTTGGCATTCTGGTCACTCTACGTGAATGCTCCCATTCCTTACGATTCTTTTTTCTTCTTTGCGTCATTGCGTAGTGAGTTTTACTGCGGTACAGCAACGTCATTGAATAGGCTAAAAAAGGTCTCTTCACGGCTTTTTTTTTCGGAACTAGGAAGCGAAACTCAGATAGAAAAGAAATAAATGGCAGCAGTTAACTGTGAACTGAACAGCTGAGCCGTGTATGACGTGGAAATAGATTTCCAGGCCCCTCAGCAATTTGAAATGCCCGTTTTCCTGCCCAACAATTCCGACTACAATTCATGTAATTTTAAGGGTGGCGTCATTGTTGATAAAGAAACCTGCAAAGTGAGAGCAGGTTCATGAAAAAATAAGAGCGGCTGTTGGCTTCCTTCCCCTTTTCCAGACCTCGTCATGCGATTTTTTGTTCAAGCATAGTTATAGCGTTGTCAAGGTCACGTCCGCTATACAGGGTGAGCCATAAATGTGGAAACGGAAGTCCAAAAATGCGTATTTTTGAACTTTCCGTCACTTTTTTCTTTTTTTTCTGACTGCTCACATACAATGTACATGTAATGTATGTTCACATACATTTCTCATCAGGTCTCAGTTATTGGTTTTCAAATTTAGTAAAGTATTTTTCTAGTCGCACCCCCATTGAAGGGTGAACTCCCAAAGCCAGGTCCCTCTGAAAGGTTAGGAGATGTTGGGGTAGGGGG
>MU915549.1:1045-15748 GCA_036418165.1 Cooperia oncophora
CCTTCACTTTATCGCTCGCGTTATATTCGCGTTAATTCGTTCACTCAAGCATGTGAGTAATCCTCTTCAGGTGAAAAATGAGACGCTGATAGCTGCGTGTAACCGTGCCAAGGGTAGCAACGGTCGTATTCATCTAGCTGGTCTTGTTTCTGATGGAGGAGTGCATTCCCACATAGGTCAGTTCTTCTACACGGATCTTACGCCGAAAAACTTCCAGTTCACTAATTACAATTAATGTTTCGTTAACTTGATTTAGAGCACACTTTTCAGATCATCTGTTCGCTTTGATAAAATGCATCAAGCAACTGGGTGTACCGGAATGCTTCCTTCATTTTTACGGAGATGGTCGTGACACTTCGCCGACTAGTGGGGTTGGCTTCCTCGAGAAGACCATTGCCTTTATGAAGGAGCAATCCTATTGCCATTTGGCAACCATTGTTGGACGGTGAGCATTAGTTTCTTTCATCTTTTGCAGTACAGACCACCCTTTTACCAAACTGCGTTGGTAATTGGAATACTGTAATCGGATTTGTTCAACTGTGTCTGTCCGGTTCACGTGGGACCCGGTCTAAAAAGGATGACGGGGCGCTGTCTGTCGACGAGGGGGGCATTCTGCTTTTCATAGATTTGCCAACCCATCTAGGTACCCTTTTTTCGAGTTGACACGTTTTAGGATGGTGGCTAGACGATCTTGCTCCAGCTTCACAAGCGTTCACAAGTTTTACCAGAGTGAGATTTGTAAACCGGAACCAGGGAAGCAATTATAATACAAAATGCCCCTCCCCCCGTCGATAAACAGCGCCAGATGACGGTGTTCTGTGAATCAGAATGTTCGGATATTGCTAGTACATTCGGTTACTTTCATGGAATGCTTACAGTAAAAATTTCAATTTTCAGTTACTACGCGATGGACCGTGATAAGCGTTGGGAACGAATTTGCGTGGCCTATGAAGCTATGATTGGAGGAAAAGGCGAGGCGTGCTCTGTTGACGAGGTACCTTCAACAGCTATACACTATTTGGTGATACTGTTAGGCAAAAGTAGCTAGGAGGGGGCACGCGGCAATCCAGATGTGCCGCGTCTTGTCTGCTCGTCTCCCTTTCTCACCAGGACAATATGAATTGAGATATGCACCATATTATTTTATTGCTCCCAAGAATGTGCCTGGAATCACTTTTAAAGCTGACGTGGATGTTATCTCGTTGAGAGGGTGCAGATTACCGAGCGTGACGTGTTATAAGTGCTATGCCGTGTGCCCCTCAACAACCTTTGTTCCATGTTTTTTAGTCCTCATTTTTTGTTGCGTCTAGCTTTCTCCCTGTTAAGGCTCCAGCTCTAGTGCGAAAGCGCTACGAAGCTCAAGAAACCGACGAGTTCCTCAAGCCAATCATCCTGAATGGAGAAAAGGCAAGAGTAAAGGACGGTGACACGCTCATTTTCTTCGATTATAGAGCCGATCGAATGAGAGAGATTTCTGAGGTAATTATTTCATAAAAACTTTCATAGCTTTTCTTTCATGATAGCATGCTGTCCTGGGATCTTAGAGCATGCTGTTCTGGGGTCTTAGGCCGCGTTCATACTTTGCAATAAGGGGGGATTGATTTGGAAGACTCGAGCCCTCCCTCGACGCTCGATCCTCGGGACTCGACATGCGCGAGATGTTTGAGAGATTGCGCGGCGAGCAAAGTATAGGTATTAATCTGGCGACTGAGCGATCCGGCGATACCTCAGACTCAGCATTTCCGGCGACTGCACGCGAAAAATGTGAAGGGTATTAATCGGCGCCGGTCGCTAGCGATTGCGGAGGTTCAGCCGATATGGCGATCTAAAGCGCAGGATAGCTGTTTCCCAAATTGCCGAATCTCGTCGGTCGCGAAGTATGAACGCAGCCTGAACTGGAATCGAATAGGCATCGACACTAGATTGCACACAATTTCAAATTACTCAAAAGTGAAGGCAGAAGCTTCCTCCATTCTCCTTTTTGTCAGCGACGTGAAATACATCAAGGAGTGTGCCTTAGCTATCACGAAATAACTTCGTGGAATCAGTTCCGTGATTGCTAAAGACCAGCGTGGGTTGGGTAACATCTTTAAATTTGTGAACTTTTGTTCTGGCAGACCAGCGTGGGCTAGATAAGATCTTCAGATTCAGAGTAAACTTTTGTGTGATGTAGTATGGTCGCCAAGAAAGGTACTGTGCACTGAAAATAGTAAAAGGAAGAACTGCAAGCTTTTTGGCTCTCCTTAGGTTTTCAAAGTTCTTTTACGATAAGCTTTCTGATGTTTCTGGATGGTGTTCAGTGTGTGTTCTTGTTCTTTATTCCATTGAGAATAATTTTAGGTGATGGGAATGGAGCGTTATAAGGATTGCAAATCGTCTTTGCCTCATCCCAAAGATTTGCAAGTCATAGGTCTGTGAAACTAGTTTCATAAATGAATATAGTCTAATGCTGATGCGAACTCCTGTAGGCATGACGCAGTACAAGATAGAGTTCCCGTTCCCCGCACTGTTCCCTCCGCTTTCCAACAAGAACGTGCTGGCTGAGTGGCTAGCCACACAGGTGTGTTTAAATCTAGTGGCATATTTTCGAACTGTTATAAGAATAGTATTCCAACTTGTCGTGCTTCCAGAAACTGACTCAGTTCCATTGTGCTGAAACTGAGAAGTATGCGCACGTGACGTTCTTCTTCAATGGAGGAGTTGAGAAGCAGTTCGAGAACGAGGAAAGATGCATGGTTCCCAGTCCAAAGGTGCAGCTTGCTTTTTTTCATTTCTTCTTTCAGAGGAAATTGAAAAAGCTGTTTCAGGTGGCAACGTATGACTTGATGCCGGAAATGTCTTCAGCCGGTGTAGCTGACAAAATGGTGGAGGTCATCAAGGCGAAGAAGCATCCCTTCGTTATGTGCAACTTCGCACCTCCTGATATGGTTGGCCATACAGGAGTGAGTTTAACTGTTATCATTGCATTTGCAGTCATATTCGCGGATCTAGCCCATTGTAATGCCCCTGCACAGGTATATGAGGCCGCTGTGAAAGCCTGCGAAGCCACTGACATCGCAATCGGAAGAATTTTCGAGGCCTGCAAAGCCAACGGTGAGCTGTTTTTTCCCTGCTGGTCATCCAGAATATTTGCTTGCTATCGAGTAAGATTACATTATACAGACTACGTGCTCATGGTGACCGCTGATCACGGCAATGCCGAAAAGATGAAGGCCCCGGATGGCAGCAAACACACTGCTCATACTTGTAACCGTGTACCGTTCACTTGTAGCAGTTCCGCTTTCAAGTTCAAGAAGGCAAGTTCCCCATGTTGTCACTTTTTGCCGACTCTTCTTTATCTTACTTCTTCTCTATTCAGCTCACTGATCGAGCACCAGCTCTGTGTGATGTCGCTCCGACCGTCCTCACTGTCATGGGATTGCCCCAGCCTACGGAGATGAGTGGCGTCTCTTTGGTGGAGAAAGCTTAAGCGTTCGAAAATCATAGGTACCCACAATGCCCGGTAATCAATGGTACTCTTTGTTTTTAGTCCAGATCTAATATCTTCAATAGTAGTTTAGCATTTATAGTTCCAAATAGTTTCTTGTATTCTCCGGTGTCAAGATATTGATACCCTATTCATCAACTGTGAAATGGCATTATTTATCTTAGCTGTAGAGTAGATAAGCGTTGCACTACTAATTAGCCAACTAGGCTTTCCCTCTAATTCCCTAGTGTGCAACTTGTTTTGCCGCAAAGTCATTTGAGCGGCACAATGTTGATTTTTAGTGAAACGTTTGCATAAGGATACTGCAATAAATTATTGGTTTTGAGTCTGTCGTACTGAAGAGGAGCCTAATTAATTAGCTAAATTAGATTGTATTCACTGAATACGTCACATTGAATAAGCCACGGCTCTGAATGGAAGTGGAATGCGTGGCGCATCCCAAAAGAGCTTGATCAACTGCGAAAACTATCCTTCAGTGTAAAGTAGTTGATGAATAGCTTTAGGGCTGTAGTGATACCTTGCAGCTCCGGAGAACACGGCAGAGGGGGGTCGTAGAGGGTCGCACTGGAAGAGAAAATTTGGGGGTGGGGGTTGGAAATTCGGGAAGAATGCTCCTTAGCGCCAAGGCGTGCCCTGCTAGAGAATCGAAGAGTCAATGAAAACGAAAGCTTGTGTACTACCTGGAACGCGAAGATTCCGTGCCTGAGAGTAGATACCTATCGATTTAGTCGGAAAGCTGACTAAATGAGTGAAAACTGCTTCTGTTGAAGGAACTCGTATACAGCTGTCACCGATCAGCCAAGGCGTGAGCTACTCTGTACAACACTGGATGTCTTGGAGGTATAGCCGTTAGTACTCTCATGAATAGAAAAATGCAGCTGTCAAAGGACCACTCGTAACGGACGCTTGGGTAAAATATCAGATCGTGTCCCATTTCCTCACGGTTTGCTGACAGTTTGACTCAGTCCTTTTGAACGTCTGCTCTTTTTTGTGCTCTCTTGTTTGCGAGACATTCTATGACCACTGCGACCTAACACCTTCCAGCTTTTCACGATGACAAGCGGTTCCCTTGAAAGAGCCCATCCTCAAATTCTGCTTGTGCTCTGTCCCACCTCACTGTCAGCGATCTCAGGATATCTGTCAACCGCGAAGCCTTCCTCCTTCCTTCGTTTTCTTTCGTTCCTTCTTTCATCCTTCTTCATTATTTTCCTTCCTCTAAATGCTCGAACAGAAGATGCGATGAGAAAACACCTCTGGACCCTCACAGCGAGAGAGCATCCGGTTGACAGATGTCTTGTAACCCATTTTCAGTAGCCATCTCCATGTCTGTCAGCACTATGAAGCATCATAATTTATTGCATAAGAATATTGTTACTTATGGTGTGGGGAGCACTTATGGTTATTACGTTTAGTGACTCTGTACGGCATCATGAGATTACTATTTCTTCAAAGACTTCAGATATGGATGGGGATATCCTTATAGTTATGTGACTTCTTAATACGTGCTTACAGTACGGCCAAAGGAGGGACTAGTTTAGAAAAGATACGTTAACACGCACGTGTATCCTCAATAGTTCACGAAATGGGTTTTAAGATTCAGTTTCAGTTCAATTAACATGGACACTTATCATGAATGGAGGGGGGGGGGGAGGGAATAAAAATTTTTGAGAGTTGTCCAGCTATAATTGTTGCGACAAAGTATGTCTAGGAATCAGCTTGCGCGGTTGTGTGTGTGATTTCTCGAATTAACTAAAACACTTAGAATATGCGTACAACAATGCTTAAAAGTTGGAACACTTAACAATCGATCACAGGGTTTATCATACCGTGAGGTTGTCTGCATGAATTAGACAAAATGGTTTGAAACGTGCATTGACTTGATCATAATAAAGAAGTTGCCGCTGTTCGCGAGGGGACCTTATAATTTATTAACAGTTTCACTCGTGAAACTGTGACTCCTGTTGAAAGTGCAAGCAGCGTAAACTGTCACTCAAGAAGTCTGTCCCCGTATAGGTGATAAGATCGATGAGAAAAAGCAACGGTGCATGCCCCGTCCGAACGCCAAGTAGTTTACTAATACAGACAAACATCACTAGAAAGACCACCGTGCAGCAGTTACAAATTAAAATGAGACCATGAGCATTTACAGAGGAAATTACACTCCTATTGCAGAATCGATGTTTGATGAAAAAACGAAAAAATCTCATGAACCGGTGTTAAATAGAGGGTAAATTTAAATATCACATATCCTACTTCCTTTTCCAGCAAATTGTGGACTGAAAACTCAGAAAATTTATACTGGTGAGCTCTCGCTATAATAACAGCCTCTTAAATTGCAATGTCTTAATATTGAAACAGCTTCATAGAAGCTGAGTAACCAAGCAGTCGGACCCGCTCGTTAACAACAAACTTGTTATTGTGGTACTTCACAACTTTGCTGTTGACAAGCGGATCAGCCTGGTTAATTACTTAACTTCTGTTAAGCTTTGTAATATTGAGTATTTGTTATTGTAACCTAAGATCTGACAGTGAGGAAGCTGGTATTACAGCGAAAGCTCACCAATGAAGCTTACTTTAGCGAATCCTTAGTTTCCTAAGAAAGAACTTGCAATAGATGAAGCTCACGGAAAGTTCAATCTCCGCACAAACGAATCTTATCCCTTCAAATATATTTCAATCACGTCATCAGCTTCCATACCAACAGTTTCTGGGTTGTCTTTATCACTGAGCACGTCGCTATCAAACGATCCAAATTATCTATAGGCTTCGTCAACTTCAATTCTTTTGCTATGCGCTTCCTTGCATTAGAGAACGGCTCCGTCTAAAATTATTGTATTTTCAAAAATCTGGAGTCATTTAGTAAGCTATGAAGAACAAATTGTACTCACCAGACTAATGTACACACAGCGAGGTCGGCCATTTGCAAAAATACACTTCACTGCTATAAAATTTGGATCGTTTGCAAGGTCTTCTTCATATTTGGAGTCGGATTTAAGTGAGAATACATTAACCACAGCTAACTGAAAATGACTTTACCTTAGGAATAATCGATGTTATAAAAGAAAAACGACACAACACCCTATACAAGCTATTTGGGCGCGGGTCAGACAGATCAGCGTTGCGGCGGCAAGGCATTTGCACTAGCAGCTCACTAATGTGACGGAAAAGTGATACAGTAAATCAAATTCACCAGAAAAAGCGCCGATCTAGTTTCTGGGTATAATTCGATCTGATCCGCACCCATGCTATTAAGCAGCTCGTGTTTCGTGCATTAATAGTGCGGGGTTTGGTGACAAAATGATCTCGAGTTTTCACCACGCAAGCTTGGGATATGCTTTGCTTGGGCTATTGTACTGTTCCAACGTTTCCCACGGTTCTGTCAAAAAATGAACATCGAGCTGAGAAATTAGAAAAAGCAGCAGCCAGAACATGTAGGGAGAGAGATGTGAGAACATATGCTGAACCCGGGATCAGCGCCGAAGGGAAGTTCGTGGTCGTCAGCAGTGTAACAGGTGTGGAAAATTAAATGTGTAAAACTGCAGTAGTTATAGACCGCCAGTTCGGAAGAACGAGCGCATATGGTATTCATTAAAACCACTCCAACAGCCAGGCTAAGCAGTCTGCAGATCCTCTTTGGCCTCCTAATCCCTACAGGATTCTGAGTAGACAATCTTAGGTAGGTAGCTGCCCTACATGGCCATTGATAGCCTGAGAAGCACAGGGAATAGCCGCCTTGCCCGGCCCTTGATATCCTCGAGAAGCACAGAAAAACGAGTGGGACGTGACTAACCAAGGCTCAAGAGTGAAGAGAACACACCTTCTGTAAATCAAGACCCATCGAATCTGGTGTATCACCTGGTCCAGCATCCACCTTGTTAACATGAATCAAAACATCGAGTTGATGGCATTTCAACTCCTTAGCAAACACTGGACGTAACTTATCAAATGGTTCATCCTAAAGGCGACATATGAGTAAATAAAAACTCTATTTGTGAGAAACATTTGCAAATTAACCGTCTAACAAGAACTAGGTGCAGAAACCGTGAAGAATAGGGACCCAGGAACATGGTCCCCCAATCATCCCTAGGCATTATTAGGAATTCACAACGGTGGTACTATTTGCACAGTCGGCTTTTCTTCAGTCCTCCCAAAACGCTCACGAATGAAGTCCAGGGTTAGGACTATGAGATCAGCTGGATTGTGATAATTAGCATGCACTCCTACGCGTGAGCACACTCTAACTTTCTATCACCCTGTTGTTTAGGAACCAAGCTTCTGTGGCACTTTCATCTGACTGTGGCCGCTCGGGATTTCACTATGGCCCTATGTAATCGGAGCCGCAGCTTATAGCCCATCACACCGGTCGATTGCACAAAAAAGTCAACAGAGCAACCACAAGTGTTGTTTTCTTGATGGAAACACAACTGTTGTTTTCTTGATGAAAACAATTGGAATTCTCACCCGACGAATGGTCATGAAGCGCCCGGGTTTGCCCGCTTCGTTATCTACATTGACGGTGACAAACAGGTCAACTTCTTTGTCCAAATCTATGATATCTTCTTCAGAGGCAACATTGCTTTTCGAAGGTAATTCTGCTATTGACTCTATAGACTCCACGCTATCATTTAACATTTCTGAATGACGGCATCTGAAATTAGTTTTCACTACGACCAGGAAATGAGAAAAATAAACGGTAATGTTAGTACTCACACATCAACAACTAACGGAGCTGTTCTTTTTGTCTTCACGGGACGAAGCACATCTGCAGTCGTTGTTGGTTCGCGCATGATTTTCTCCAACTCTGAAAAATATATTTGGTTGATATCAATCTTTTTTTTACCACAAAAAAACAAACTCGGAAAAAAAAGAAGAAATTGTTAATTACCTTGCAGCTGTTCTCGTTCCATGCGTTCTCTTCGTTTCCTAGAGGATTTCTTAGCCTTCTGAAAAAAAAACTAAATAATTCCGAATGGAAGGCAGAAGTTTTGAACGATCATTCTAGCAATTAAAAATGTCCAAAAAGCTCCATAAGAGACAAATTCTTGAGCAATCACCGTTGGGCATATGTTTTCTGGATCGGAAAGAGTGAGTGAGTCGGAAACGGAATAAATATCAGGCTTGGCTGGAACTGAGAAAAATGACTTTAGCAAACATGCAGAGGTTATTAGAGAAAGAATGGCGGGTACTCCTTACAGTTTTGTTCTCTGCAGATGATGGCGCCTGTCAGGGAGTGATGGATTTGGCGCGGCGTGAGCCTGTTTTTATCTTTTGTTTCTCTCGGCAAGCAACAAGACTGTAACATATCGTTCGTATCACTCGTTTTCCACCTCTTGTTGCTTAATCGCTTCAACAACTTTTGGAAAACGGACTGACGGCGCGCCAAACCCAGCCTCACTGACACACCCCTTCATCCGCTGTGAGCAAGACTGTATAAGAACCCAATCTGTCAGTGTTAATCAAAATAGTGAATCATGTCATGGAAATCTTGAGTGCGATGTGGGAAAGTTTGCTGCAGCAAGCTGAACTCTCACGAGGGTAGTTTTACCGTGCTAACACAAGGAGACATGCCTTCTTACGTCTATTCTTCGAAAGATGTATGTGATCTAACCATTCTGGCTGAGTTTTTTTTTCAAACCTGACCTAAGTGTTATGCACTTACATATAGCGCGATTCCGACTGCAACTTGTGCTTACAGTAAATCTTTCGAATTCTGTGTAACAGCCCTTTGTAACCTGATGGCTTTTACTAGTCTAGAAAACACAGACCCTGCAGCTTCGAGATAGTGCGAGAGAATAACAGAATTGCCGCGGGATATGAACTTCATATGGGTACTAAATTCGCCGCAACGAAAGGATCTGAACATATTTGGCAAAATCACGCTTTTGAAGCTGCTGGAGCACTCAAAAAAATTAAAAAATCTTCAGGTTTTGCTCTTAAATTTCATCCAAAACTCCAACTTCATCCAGTGGGCATAATCGGGGGCCTTGATTACGAATACTGTTGGTTTTACGCAATGGAAAAGCGTGACAAATTCCCAGAACGTTCGGTAAGCTCTGCATACAACTTTGTGATGATTTCGTTATGTTGTTGTACAAGAAGGGACACCTTGCAGGATAGGGAGACTCCATTATCGAGGCGAGCACAGTTTATAAAGCAAAGTAATTTCGCTGAACAAGATCGTGCTATAAACGAACGTCAATTCCTAGTCAGAGCACAGAGTCACCCCTATACATTGGGTTTCAGCGATAAATTGAGATTTTGCGGTTGTAACAGTATTCGTGTTTCTTGTCAGGAACCAGAAAAAACTCAAAATAAGCAACCAACCTGTCCCAGTAGTTGCTGCTTATGCCATTTCTGTGATCTCCGCATGAATTGCTAGGAGTGGCTATCACACCTCTAACCTTCTTAATGTCAATACTATGAGTGTACAAGTCATCATCACTATCTGACGAACAACCCTAAACAAAATGTTATGAAAAGCTGAACACTCCTCGTACTACCTGGAACAGCGCCGATGTGACAAATTACAAAACGAATCGAACTATTGTCCATAGTGATGGCTTTTTTGTAACAAAAAAATTTCGAAAGAGTATGTGTTCTCGCAGCGTATTTTAGGCTGTCAGGTAAGGAAATTCACTACGATCAAGACAACAAGCTCAGGTTTATGGGGTCTTCTAACTTCTGTCACTTTTGAGGACACGGAAAATAAGTGTCAAACTGACAAAATGAGCGTTTTCGATACCAGCTTTTAGCGCTTGATCGGAGGTAAGTGGAGCAACAGCAGGAAGTACAGCCTTTTCCGCTGCAGACGCTGAGGCACTTCAGAGGGAAGGACGAAGGGTTTGGCGCGGCGCGAGCCTGTTCTCCGCCAAGTGTGAAAGCTGGCGATCAAAGTTGGTGGAGAGCAGGTTGGCGCCGCACCAACCCAACCCCTGAGATACACAGCTTATTATGTTTATTTGGTTTACAACTGGGAATTTCGCCCCCGTAAACGTGCATCCTCGAGCGCCTTCTTGAGTTTAATCACAGAAGCGGCGCCATGCACCCGAGTTCTTAGGCACTTCCTCCATCAACCTGAAGGATACAATATCAACAGACTCGCTCAGGTATCTCGGGGGGGGAAACACGACAACAGCAGCGAAACGTGACAGCCTCCAAGCCACAACTGACGCGCGGAGTCCTCCCCACGAAGCTGTACCTTGTCCCACAGCGTAATATTTCAACTGATATACCCTCTAACTAATTGGTAACTGATGACTGTAACTGTTCAAGGGTTGCGTACACTATTTTAATTCACTTCTACTCAAATTTTTAATTGATTCATAGCGAAACTACGAAAAGCACAAGGAATAAAATTTGGGAATTATGTTGAAAGACTCTAAAGTTACCTCTGCTATCCTTGCTGCGCTGCTCATAATGAATTTTGAACTATAAAATAATGCCAATACTCGTATATCTGTAATCACCGGCACATAAATAAGAAAACGAACACTATTGAGGAAATTTCAAGATTCAAGCAGAGCTTGTTAAAACTGCTTTCAACAAGAAAAATACACGAAAACGCGGTTCAAAAAGGTATGTACGAAAAAACATGGCGCTAGTTCAACAAATGTAGGCGTGTATACGGTAGCTGCTGTGGCGTCCGCAATTACACATCTTCTCTGTCTTGCGCTCCTTTCTTCGTTCATTTACCGATGTATGTTGTGCCACACAATGTAATCCTAAACTGGCATGTTTCTTTGGGTAACACATCATTGGGCGCTGAAAGGTACGAAGTGAAGATTGTGAGCCACAAGGATGACCTTTTTTGGCTAGTAATAAGCGTAGACAGGGAAGTAGTTTTGTGGTGGCGGAAGCTGTTCCATCGAGCAGCAAGTCATAAGAGCACCAAGGTAGCCCACTATAGCTAGGGTCGTGAGTTGAATTACTTGCGAGCCTGAAGCTAATCGCTTTCGTAACCAATAGTCCTAGCTGCGTGATGCCCTCACTTAGTGGAATCGGCTCTCATGACAGTAATCTTCTCCAGTGAGAAGGCCAAAGCGCGCTGCCGGGTAGCAGACCTGGTACCGAGGCGCTCAAAGCACTTTGCAAACAGCCGTCGAAAACATTCACACGTGTAGCAGTCCGTCATCTCTTGCACTTGAATACGGGGCGTTGTCGGCTGAAGGAGCGTGCGCACACCTGTTTGAAGCTTCTCAGCCTTATCGTGAAACGCGCTCATGCTGACACAAAAGTGATAGAAACGAGTAACACGAAGGATATAATACAGTAATGTCACTTCCTGGTTCAACGATTGGTGCAGTACGGGTGCGGGCGACCGCGCCGCACGCAGCCGCACTGACATTGACTATCAAGTGCAAGGATGACGACTGTAGGCTAGATCATCAACTGACTATGGAAGGTCGCCAGATCGAAGTGGTCTTTTATAATGAGACATAGATTCACTGGACACTTTTTAGATGCTGATTTTAAAGTGCCTTCAAAATTTGCAAAACGGTCCTCTGGACGGAGTTATGGAGGTTTGTTCGATCTTATTGCACTTGCAATGAGAGACGGCCAAAATAAAAGCCAGATTTAAAGGCAGTTGGCACGATAAATCCCCAAGACGACTAGGATCAATACCCTGGCAGGATAGAATTCCGCGACCCTGGGCAGGCGCTGCATAGCGGTTCCCCGAGGAAGGTGCCCTTATAAGGGCCCTATCAAGCCACAACTTTACGTCCCAGCCACGCCCGCCGCCACAAATGGACGACCGTTCCTGACGCTCGTACTTCATTCATTTGCTGAGTAAATTATGAACGAAGAGATTGGCATGAAGCGGCCGTGATGCTGCATGCAATACATGGGTCCACATATGTATCTTCGTAGCGTGATTGGTAAGATGCCTCCTGGACATCGTCCGAAATCGATTTGCAAATCACTGAGAACGGAAGCTTTTTCTTCGCAGGATTTTGACCGTTTCACTCCGTTCTTTCGCCATTTCCCCATATTACCCTATTAGCCTTTAAGGCTAAGTAGAAAACTATCGTGCCAACTGCTTTTGAAGAAACATTTCGCGGATAGCCGAAGGAAATTTCCTAGCTCGCAATTCAATTCTTATCGCGGAGCATGTCTTCAAGGCGCAAACCTTCGTGGCTCCCGGTGTGCTCATGTGCGAGTGAATGGAGCGCAGGCTGCACCAGCGCTGCTACTTCCTCCCCTCGACGAGCGCACAGCGAAGAATCTGGAGCGTAGTGATATGGGGGATGCCGCCGCATTCCGGTCCCGCGCTGTTGCAGCGGCCAGGCCACGAGCGCAACTGTTACTGAACGCGCTGGCTGCGTCTACGCCCTCTCACTTCCAGTTGCTCTCTACCAGTGGCTGCAGTTCCCTGCGGAGTTTTGACATCGACGCAAGTGAGAGCTTGAGGAGAGCTAAGGGGTAGTCCAGCAGGAAAAGACACGCTACGTACTGCAGCTGCATACCCGTTCAACTCTCACATGAAAAGGACAGTCGTCGGAGGTGAGTGTGCAATATTGTCTTCAATCCGATCGTACGGAATGGGAGCGACAATATTGAGTGGATTTCAGTCCCTAGAAAAAAAACCTTAAAAGACCAAAAGTGTCTGTGCAAGTTTACTGGAGGGAAAGCAAAAAAGCTGTCTAGACCACTTTATGGGGTCCTCCGCGTTGCATTTGATTCTAAGCGAAGGAGAGGCGACAATCTGTTGGGGTGTCGTTTGAGAGACCAGACGAGAAGGCGAAAGAACACAGAAATGAGCGAGAGAGCAGACCCTCAAACGGGGTTGGGTCACTTGCTATCAGGAGCAGTTACTTGAGAGGTCTAGCAGCCGCAGCACTCCTATCACTCCGAAATTATTATATATTGTGTATTCTGACAATTTATTAGAGCATTCTGACGCGAGACTGACCCAAAGTTCTCCGCCGAGGCTCACATTTCCCTACCCCTCCCGCGCAGCTTGGACTAGTCGCCAAATGTGCATTAAATCAGTGTGCAATTAAAATACAACTTCATGGAGGAACTCTTCGAGCACAAGTACCTCGTTTTTTGAAACCAAATAATTGTTCAATGGTAGCCAGCCTCCCCATTTGTCTCCTGACTGCTTAGACTCTCGTCCTAGAACCCATATAAACTTCCTAGCACACCAAATAGTGCTAGGAGGAAGCTTCTCCAAATTTCATCTCTTCTGCGTCAATACGTTGGCTCAGAGCGTTTAATCAGGGATGTTACTGATGTTTTCAAAGCGACCAATGAAACATGGATGTTAGGAATACACCTAATAAAAACATTGCCATAGAATTAATCCAGGCGCTTAGTACCTTTTTTCACACAAACGTTTGGAACAACCCTAAGGTAAGGGTGAAAATATAGTCCCCGATTCGGTTGTAATATGCATTGCGAGGGTTCCCCTGGACATCGCTGAGTTTCGTCGGCGTCGAATCGGTTTGCTCTTCGAGACAAATGGTCTCTCGTATTGCAGCGATTTCTCGCCGGTCACAAAGACCGTCTTTTGCAGCGCGTTCGTCGACCATTTTTGTCTTCTCATGGTTTCACCGGACACTTCAGTCACGCTCTCACCATTACAAACGCCCTTTCAGCCTTAACTTCTGCTAGTGGGGCCCGCAGGAGCGCTATTTCGAGAAGACACCTCCCTGTCGAGCGTTGTCTTAAGCTCTATGGGGCCTTCTTCCACCCTAAGATTAAGATTTAGATTTTTTCTCTAAGATTTTGCATACCCTCAACTAGCAAATCCCTTGGTTTCAACAGACCCTGGGAAGCCGCAAAAGAAGACCACAGCTGATGATTAGAAAGGCATCCGGCTCAGAGAAATAAATTCTGGTTTCACTAGTATTACTGTAGCTCTCTCATTTCCGTTCTCAGTTTAAACCGATTTCAATGCCAAGGAAAAGGTTTTGAATTGGGGCCGCGGCCGCTATCTCAATAAAAGCGGTTACGGAACCGAAACTCGTAGCACGCCGCTATTCCAGCCTTAGCAGGTTGCAATGTCTCTGGCGATGCCATAAAAAAGATGTGATGGAAGGGGGAACAGTCCATAGTGCAACGAAGAGAATCCTTATAGATGATCCTCACTCCAGGCCAGAATCAGTGCAGGTAATACTCTTCATGCGAGTATTATCTGGTAAGTTTCAAGGTAAGCCAGCGTTCCGCCCTAGGTCGATACCGTTGGGTGATTTACTGGTATGTGGAAATCGTCT
>MU915551.1:0-13647 GCA_036418165.1 Cooperia oncophora
CTATATGATTACCACAACGTACTATTCTTATGTGCGAAATATGTCTTTAGGTCCGTATTGATACAATGATTGATGTATTGAATCTTTATTTACATCAATAGTTAAAGGGCTACAAGCTCTGAATTCATTATACTAGCTGTAGCAATTTAGTATCTGCTCAGTAATGATCGTGTCCATGATAATCGTGTCCATGGTCGTCGTGTCCTAAAAAAATAACAATACTGCGTGGTCCATGTAAAAGAATTCGCTACTGTTGTCATGACATGGGGGTTCACACCGCTCTCTGTCGAAGTCGCCAAGCAACGACAATTTATGGGAGGCTGTTACCGCGCCAGTCCCACCCCTCTTGACACGCCCCAGCATCTAGAGTGAACAAGACTGTAGAAATCAGGGACTCACCATAGTTGTCATGGCCATGATGTCCATAGGGCATGCCATATCCATAGTAGTGATCATGATCACCATGATGATCATCGTGATGAAATGGACCGTGGTGACCGTAGTCATGATCATGATCGTGGTCATGATCGTGGTGACCATGGTGCCCGTCGTGACCCTCGTGATATTCGTATCCTTCACCATGTCCTTCGTGACCATGTTTTCCCTGGCCATGGCCTTTATCATACTCGGATCCTTCAAGAATGGTTATAAGTCATATGGAAGTGAAATAGTGATTGAAAATGATCATAACGGGTTACCGTAGTGCGATCCATGCTCCTCGCCTTTGGCATAGCTTCCCCATCCACCGTACTTGTGGCTACCGTAGTCACCATAAGCTTTCTTCTCGAAACCTTTGGTGAAGCCCTTGTTGTAGGACGAGTCATGATCGTGTCCGTGGTGGCCTTCACCGTATTCGCCAGAGCCGTAACCGTAGTGCTTTCTCTGGAAATTGCTTAAATCATTCGCTTATTTAGGTCGAACAATGAGTAGCTATATCACACCGACGAGGGGGCGGGGTCACTCTGCACTATCACTGGTTCCCTTTGCCAATTTACGTTAACTAACAGGTCTTATTTTGGTAAAACCTGTAAACTCTTGTAAAGCTGTGACTCAAAACAAGTGAGTCACTTTGGTTACAAGAATTCATAAGTCTTCACAAGCTTCGCTAAGCACCATTCGGGGCCCCCGCCAGGCCGAATAATAGGTTATTTCAAAATGGGCCAATAATAGTCGATTTGTGGGCCAAAGATTTGCAAATAATTTCTGGTGATTGAAGAGAACTTACCAGTACATAGAACGGTGCAGGCCAGGGCGGCTAGTGTAACTACTACAAGGCAGTTCATGGTAGGAGTGGGAAGTACCAGATGACTGAAGGATGTGACTGCCGACAGATCACTGGCTTATATACTGCGAGCTAGTGAAGCGTTCTTGAATGAGGAGCAGTATGTTCTTTACTCGTTCAGTAAACAGGTTTCAGTTTTTGTTTTTACAGTCACGTAGCTTCTGCTGCTGTATAGTAGGTCATTGTCATCGTCTATCATAACGCGAATAACGAAAGATCATTCTTGCTTATGTGATGGAGATGGAGGCCTGTTTTGGAGATGTAGTAGGATGCCGCTTAGCTGAAATTTGGCGGGTTTGGAGGTTGCCGGACCATTTAAAGGCTAACTGGTGAAATGAGGAGAGATTACTGCTACTTTAAAGGCAATATCACTGCAGGTATGTGTATTTTTGGTGTGTAGAGCCAAGTAATTTCCGATGACCTCAGGTAGACACTGGCGCTATTTTCGGCCATTTTTCGGCCATTGGAGGGGGCATTTTCTACTTTATTAGTACCTTTTGTTATCACTTCCAATAACATGTCTCATAACTGACGGTCAAGCTGCGAAATACAATTAGGTGAGTCAGGCTTTCATCACTGAGAATGCTACAGGTTTCACAAGGTGCTGACCTGTTTCAAGCCTCAGCATGCACTAACCAATTCGCAGGGACGGGGGAGGCGACGGAAAAGCCGCGGAATCGTAGCTTGCCGCAACCGTCGCGCCGCTAAGGCGAAGAGCGCTGAGAAAGCTCAAACTGTCCGTTCAATGTCTCGATTAGAGCAGACGCATGCTCGTGAGTGGAATCCACTTGGTCCAATGTTTTTTTAATTATTTCTCATATTTCCGCCTACACAAATTCACATGTTTTTCGCCATTTCTCTTACACAGCAGATTGCTGCTTAGAAGCAATATTGAAGAACATCTCACGACCAGAACCGCCTCACGGCTAGCGCAATTCAGGTTGACATCGATATTCGAATTCGAATCGGGCTAGGCGGAATTCACGTCTTTCGTCGCGCTGCGTCGCCGGCCACGCTGGCCAGGAATACGAGGCAGAATACGATTCTCTTGTCATATGCCCACTATTCGCTGCCCCTTCCAAGCCGAACTACGCTGTATAATTAATTTCAACCTGACATCTGCCTCGAAGATCCTTTTTTTCTGCCATTTGGGATTGTATGCTCTTGAGATTTTGATGAGTCTGATAAGATATTGTGGTCATAACAGGAACGAGCGCCAAGAAACGGATGTTAGTGGGGACGAGTGGGCTCGCTTACACGCGCATTGCGTGTGGATCAAATTCCCTGTCGGTCTCCGCCCATGTCAGCCAAAGTCTGTTCGACCCTTTCCTGGAACGATGAATTGCTACTAGATTCGTCTGGGAGGATAAGACCACTGATGTTACATCGGCTGACCCCACAAGTCATCGTATAGGCCAATCACATTGAATAAGCTACTACGATTATGTGTGGAAGTAGAATGTGTGGCGCATTCCGAAGGGGATTAATCAAATCCGAAGAATTTCTTCTCAAATAGTCCATATCGGAGGTAGAAAGAGCCGTTCTCTTCGACAATTATGTAATCCCTTCCCAACGTTTCTCTCTTGGTCGTACGTCCACACCTTTCTTTCGTCCGGATGCATCCCTTTCACGGCTCAAAAATGCATTATAACGACACCAGATGTTTGCGACGGAGGCAATGCTCCGCCCACTGCTCCATTCTACACCTAACGTTTCATTTCTAAAGTCTTCCAGATGGTGTGCTTGCCGCTCTTGCAGCCACGTCTCTTGCTGTCTTCAGATATGGAGTGTACAGTACTCTGCTTTTCCTTTTTTCTGTCTCGACTTTACCGCAATGGTAGTCGCTCTTGGAAGCTCGGTAGCTCTAATACCAGGTGTTTAACGACATATCAGCTTGATATGACCATGTGCTGGCGTTTGTAAGGAAGTAAAGCCACAGGTGTTAGAACCCTTTCCAAAAGACTAATCATTGAGTTGTTTGGAAAATTTAGCAAGTAAGAAATATTGAGGGAGGGGGAAGATAGAAAAAAAGGAGGTAGTTCAGCTTCCGTTGCACACGTGTCCTGGCACGGAAACCACGTTCGTGCCCTGAGCCGGAAGCTGCACAAAGGCATTACCCTCTCTTACTAGTGCTTACTGCTTCATGATATTTTAGGACTTGAACAGTTTTAATATGGTGACTCTCGACGGGCTTCCTCCAGCGTTGAGTCTAACTCTGTTGAAACCAGAGTTCACAGGTTTCACCAGAGTTAGAACCGTAAACCGGAACTAGTGAAGTATCAGAGGGCAAAATCCTCCCCCCACACCGAACTATGCCTTATTTCCTTTCCATTTACCTCGAATAATGTTTCTAGTTTCTAGAATTTTTCTATTTCATAAGTGTAGCGACAAGAGGCTTACTTCAGTATTACCGCCACGGTACCGTAACCCAAAACAGCGCCCTTTAAATTGTCCGTCTGTCGTAGGTGCGTTGAAAACATCAGCACGGGCATTGAAACTACATTGAAACTACGCCGATAATTTCCTTTCTGGGTGGAAGAAGACTGGTGTGTTTCGGATGTCGCTGTGAGGACTTCGATGTAGGGATAGGCCTGATCTATCTACCCGTTATTATTATTAGGTTGTCCGGAAAGTTCTCAGCGTTTTGTGCACCTATTTTTTGTACATTCACTGCTGATTAAAAACTCATTCTGCCTTGCTTCTCAGTAGCACATCCTGTAGAGAATTTCTTGCGCTATCTGATGGTATAATTGCCGTTTCACCATTGCTTGATAAACCCCCTTTTTTCAAGATTTTTTCAAGCATGTGAAAAGAGCACTTCGGACGATTTTTTTCTTCGACTATAAATTGGGGCAATCCGCAATCGAAACAGCTCAACAAATTAACCAGGTGTGGGGGCCCAATAGTGCTAGAGAAAGCACTGTGCGGCAATGGCTCAACAAATTTCGTTCTGGAGATTTCAGCCTTGAAGATGAACCTCATAGCGGTCGACCTAAAGCAATATCTGACGAGGATTTTAGGGGGATTTTGGAGGCTGACCCATCCCAAACAGTTCGAGAGATAGCAGAAGAGCTAGGCCTTGGCAAATCCACTGTTGCAGATGGTCTGGAACGCATTGGGAAGGTGAAAAAACTCGACATGGGTGCCCCACAATCGGAGTGACCGGCAGGAATCGGCACGTCTCGAGGTTCCTCTGCATTGCTTATTTGCCGCAGCAACAAAACGATCTTTTTGGACCGGAAATTTTTCCACCTGTGAGGGAAAAGCGCATGTATGATAAAACAGAACGTTCAAACGCAGTGGTTGGCATTCGACCGAACCACCCAATTTTCCCAACCCCTCACGAAAAAAGATTCTGGTCACGGCTTGGTGGTCATCGGCTGGTGATCCACTATAACTTTTTATCACCAGGCCAAACCATCACAGCAGAACCCTACTGTGAAGAAATCGACGAAATGTACCGAAAATTTTGTCAGCTGCAGCCAGCACTTGTCAACAGAGAGGGTCCGATTCTTCTGCATGACAACGCCCGCCCACACGTTTCACAAATCACTATCCATAAATTGAACTGATTGGGGGTTGAAGTTCTACCTCAACCGTCCATATTCTTCAGACCTTTCGCCAACCGACTATCACCTTTTCTAACATTTTCAGAACGCTCTCACTGGAAAATACTTCATCAATCAGACCAGGCAAAAAAAAGCCCTAGTGGCATTTCCGTTGATTTTCGGACAAACCCAGTTTTTCACGGTTGATTGGGATTTCCGACTGGGGCGCTGTCACTTGGCAAAAATGTGCTGATTGAATTGCTATTTTCGATTAAATCCATAAGTATTTAAAAAAGTTTACGGATCCTTTAAGTGAAACAACCCCAAAACTCTGAGAAAACTTTCCGGGACCAAACCTGATACTTCAAACACTTTGTGGATGTTGCGCGCTTTGCGTTAATCAATTGTTGGGATAGGAACGCTTTCAAAAGCTCCGCTAAAAGTAAACATATAAATTGAGGGTGTACTACGATCGAATATTAAGCCCTCAATCGGCCTCGACGGTGGAACAGTTCAGTATATACTTGCATGTAGTTGGTCACGTTCTCAACTTCGACTTTTCAACCTTCGCATAATGTTTTCCACGAAATCCACTACATTAGTGAAATCAATCACTGAAGTAGAACAAACATTTACTGAGGAAGCAGGCCAGAGTTGAGACGGGGGGGAAACGGACTACTTGAGACAGTTCCGCAAGATAAGAGGGAATTTCTGTTAAAAACGTGCCACCAAAAACGTTGTTTACAAGAGCATTTGGTGCTGCCAGTCATGATCCTTACCCTGAAGTTTCTTTCAGCACCAAGGACCAACTCGTGTTTGTACCACGGACCCTGGATTACCTCTCCAGTGTAACTACCAGTTTGTAGCGAACTGGGTCTGAATTATAGTTTCACCAAACTGGCGCCAAATGGCGTCAGAAAAGTGTCATGTCAAGCTAATTCAGCATCACTACTTTTTATGTCCAGCTGACATTTCTTCGCTTTGCGAATCTCTTAAGCGTAGCAGTGAAAAATTGCATGCGATTTTAAGTTGGGGAAACCACGTGTAAAAAGAATATTTCTTGGTCTGGAGTAAAAGTTAGAAGTAATTCATTCTTTGTAAGTCAATCTAAATATCTCATGCAGAAGTTATTTTAGCGAAAAAAAAGCGTTATAAGCAAAGTTATGGTCAACGTGCGACCATGATATGGCCTCGACCTAAGAAGGTTCTATATTTGCATACTCTGCATATGCCAAAAAAAAAGAACGACTTCAATCTAGGACGAAAGGAAAGCACTAAGTAAAAATGCTGCACGAGCTTCCCGTGCATCTTGAAAGTGGAATATATGCAAGGTCCGCCACAATTCACGTGGTGGGTTTACTGGCCTTAAAGTTCATGTATACGCTGGCGAATCCACTTGCCGGAAGTTACAATAACAAAGCCCCCCCCCCTTGTGTACGGTTGATGCCAATACTTAATTGCTTCTTGTTATGTAGCGTCCTTCCTGAAAGTGTCTTGCGATTCATTTTTCTTTTTTTTTCTGTTACAGTTGTGACCTAAGGGGTTATTTTGATTGGTCGGATAGCCACCCGAAAAACAAGCGGCAGTCGTCAGGTCGGCAGTGTCTTCTATTGATCTTCTTGGATTAGCTGGAGCAGAGTAGATTGGCTTAGGCTTCCATGAATTCCGAACAGTTTTTTCCAGAGAATGTAGCGTCGAACAATAACCCTTAAAAAGTAGCTGGCCCAGTTATTGATTAGCTAGCAATGTGTGAAAACAGGACTTTTCACAAAGAGTCAAGCGACTGCGCGAGCATAAAAACCCATTGTCGCATGGGGTGCTAAAGTCTTCACTAGATGGTTCGTGATTTTGAATTGTAATTATATTAATGGAAATATGCTTCAAGAGTGTTTTCAAATCAATTTTTTCCCATTTTTTTCAGTGGCCAGAGGGGGTATGAGTCCTTGAAGGCATGTTGGTTCTTGCCCACGAAAAGTTCCGCCAAAACTTTACCGATGCGAACTTTGAATGAAGAGCTCGGCAGATGGAAGTTCTACATATAAGGTGCCTTACAAAATTAAGATAGCAAAAAACAACCTGCATTTTCACAAAGGCAAACTTATGAGCCATGTAACCTTTGTAAATGGCTGCAAGTAGGGTGGAAGCTTAAGGTGCGTGAGTGTGAGCATAAGCGAGGAAATCGGCAATACGTCGAATCGAGTCGTCGGGATGGTTCAGGTAGGAAGGTTCGTCGCGTTCACGGACTCGATTCGGATTGCATTTCTTGCTCATGCTCACACAGCTCACCGCAGGCCCCACCTTGCTTCCTGCCATTTAACAATCTTTAACCTGCCTACATAAAGTTGTTTGTGAAATGCAAAAAAGTGGCAGTCCGCTATTCTATATTTGTTGAAATAAGCTATAGACAGTCATCGATCTACCCAAGTCTCTCTGTCCGGTAAGTTGAGAGGCATTTCCCTGGTTAAGTAGGGTGGTGTTCGAGTAAAATGATGCCGTTTCTTTTTGATAGCCGTTATGAACTGGAATTCCTTTAATAACACGGATTGAGAAAAGCGCTGAAAATACAGTCTTGTTCGCGGCGGATGCTAAGGCCTGTAATGGATGCTGAATTTTGTGAGCGTCTCACTAACCGTCTCCACCAGTGTAGGAGTGCCCAAGCGACAGCGATTGGTGGGAAAGGGTTGGCTCCGTACCAGTCGCAGTCCTTCTTAAACGCGCCAGCATCAGCTGTGAACAACACTGTACGTGGGCGTAATGGAATCAGAGACTCCATGGTCCGTAGGCACTTCCTCTGGTCACTAAGACAAAAGTAATCGTCAGCACAAAATTATTTCATTTCTTTGCTTCGCGCTTTGGCGCTTGGATCAAAGACAAGGGGGCTACGCCTTCGAGAGTAAGGCAATTACGCCGCAGGTCTGCATCGCCAGCCGCTCGCTCCAGCGTCATGGCACCACCATTTTACCTCCGTCCCCCAGGCTCAAAAACATAGAATAAGGCGTAACCATCAGAGGTCGCTTTGCGCCTGTAACCCGCGCCAAACTGGCTCC
Source organism: Cooperia oncophora (assembly GCA_036418165.1). Lineage (NCBI taxonomy): Eukaryota > Metazoa > Nematoda > Chromadorea > Rhabditida > Trichostrongylidae > Cooperia > Cooperia oncophora. Next base: position 7,878 of record MU915551.1, read on the forward strand.
AGCCTGCGTAGCGCCCACAGTTTTTAATACCTGACTGCCCTTCTCTAAGAATTAACTCATGGAGCTTTCCTTATTACACGCGAGCAAAATCTTTGCGCCACCATTCTTTCCGATCAGAGATTAAAGAGGGCCGAAATTTCAACATGAGTAACTTACGCGGGCGGTTATGTCATTTGTCATGTTCTCAAACAGTTCCTAAAGCCAAAACATTTTTTTTGCTGTAGTCTCAAAAATAGAGACTGGGAAAAAAACTCGACTTTGCTTATTGCGCATTTATCTTGGAATCGAAAGCAATTCATTCAATTTTTTTTTGTTTGTGATATTATATAGCCATAGCCTTGGACCAAGAAAACATGAGTGACTGATACGTCCGTTAGAAGAAATGTACATATCCTGAAATTAATAAGATCATTGCATAGTTAAGGCGCACCTCAGCGACCGGGGGGGGGGGTATTTTGCACTTTTGCTACTTCCCATCGACGTGTCGACCCATCTAGAGAGCCTTTTGAGTTGACAGGTTTCACCATTCTGGCTCGATGACCTTGCTCCAGCTTCACAGGTGTGCAACCCAGAATAGGGGAGCAAAAAAGGTGCAAAATGCCCCCCCCCCGTTGCTAAACTGCGATCGTAGTTATACTCATCAGCAAAGGTAAAAGTAAGTGCCTCTGTTATTATCTTGGTTATCATTATTACAAGTATGCTGGGTTATGGGCAGTAGTCCTTACTCTGGTTAGAATTCGAATCTTAACTCTCAATGGAGACGGTCAGGACAATCATAAATCGCCGCGCCGTCGCGTGCGGCAAGTCGCATGGTAAAGGGCGCTGCTGATATTCTGCAAGGGGAACAAGGCTAAGCTTCCTATTATGATATCGCCTGTTCAGGTACTTTTGCCAGAGAAAAGAGTTGACGTTAGCACAGTGTATACACGGCTGCGAACTATCATTCTGCCGCATGGCAGGCAGCATTGCCGGCCACGCCTACCAGCGCGGCGACTTACGATTCTCTTGTCACATACCCGCAACACATTCAGCCCGGCTACACGCTATACTTGCTCTCATGCGCATCCTGTAGGGACCAGAATAACTGATGTGATATGTATTGTGATTACCTTTGTTATACCCATTCGGCATGCCGTGTCCAAAGAAATGGTCACCATGATCATGATGAAATGGCCCATGACCGTACTTGAAACCGCGGCCATGATGCTCATCGCCATATCCTCCGTGGCCGTTATCATTATCGTATTCAGATCCTGGAGATACATTTCTGAAACTTCAATATAGAATTGAATCGCTGAAACTACCGTAGAATGATCCGCGCTCTTCTCCTTTGGCATAACTTCCCCATCCGCCATACTTGTGACTACCAAATTCACCGAAAGCCTTTCGATCGAATCCTTTTATGTAGCCTTTGTCATATGAGTGATCATGATCGTGATCATGATAATCGTGCCCACTATCGCCATAACCGTAACCGTAACCCCAGGGCCCTGGAACTTAAAGATTTAGCGTCTCATAGTGAAAATTCTGAAGGTTCCAAATTTCAATGATTGGGTAACCTACTGCTAGCTAACGTGATGCAAGCCGAAGCAACTAGTGTAGAGAGGACAAGAATGTTCATGAATAATGTTTGTCGTGTGAAAGATGGGTATACACGTGTTTTGATTCTGATTCCCCTTATATACCCTCAAATACTGCAGCAGTCAAGAGAAAGTAATCGTTCTTCCCTTAGTATACGAGCAGGTTTAGGCTATTTTAGCATAGATTGGGCCTCCGTTTCTCTCGTTGTGGAACATATTATAGAGGCTAATATGTTCTTTTTTCGACGTCAAGGAAACTCCCAACTTTCCACTCGAGCGCGATCGCTTACTTTGAACAGGTTTCCTCGGAAGGTACAGTTTATTCTGAGGAGATGGGTAAAGAAGGCACGTTTTGCTGTTGCGGAAATTTTGGCAAAGTACACTCCCCTCCAATCGACCGTTCGAAGTTCCTCCTCTAGTACGGCGCTCTATCGATCAAATATGATGGTCAGTCAAACCCACAGGGCACGCCGTACATTGTGGATCACACGCTGGGGATTGGTAGTCTACAGTCCATATCTCGGAGTTGGGGGAGGCGTGGTTGTTTTGGAGACAGATCCCGCGATAAAAGTGTCATGGATAGTTGCTGTTCAGTTATGAAACAGTAGCTGATAAGTAATTCCCCAAAGAAGAAAAAAGCAAGAAGAGTCCTCAAGAACACTATAAACGCGCTCCCTGACAGTCACACCGCCCTGCGGTCTCTGTGCAACCCCTGGCTCACAAATCGCTTTTCGCATCTCCCAGTAGTAGATATCATCCAATGCAAAGAAAAGAATACGAAGCGTACGATTTTAGGGTTACTGGTAGCGTGCATCTTCAGTGCGTCGAGCTTTTGCACCAAGAAAATTGCATCACTCGTGATTTTTACGCGTTTTACTTAGGAGTGGGTTGCAGTTGACTGTATGTGCTCTAATGAATAAAATGTGATAAAGTGGAATAGAATTGCTTATGGGCACGAGGCGGTTAGCAAAAAGGACATGGAACTTTGATTAATGGCCTCCCTCCAACGGAGAAGAAATGAGCGGCCCTCCATCAGATGGCATCTAGCAAGTGGGCGGTCCAACTGAGGGGCGTTAGAACTAGAACTTTCAGCGGCTGTAGCACGCTTTTCGCTCGCTATAGAGTTGCAAGAGGTGGACACTCTCTTAGCTTGGGGGCTGGATTAAGCGCGGGGGCTGTCTTTGAAAAGGTGTATGTGCGTTGTTCGTGGGATATCTGCATTTAGGGCAACTGTTATCTCGTCCTATGCTGAACAAAAACATGATTGCAACTCTCTCAAAACGGCACTGCCAAACCAAGAGACCCCTCCACGTTAAATGTGCTCCCTACCAATTTTTCAGAAAACCTTCCATTTTTCCCAAAAACTGGCTTGGGACCGGGGGGTCATTAATCAACTACCGGAACTAATCATCAGCATTGGCAGCTGTACAACTACGACGACTAAATACGGTTTTTCTTCACAGCGGCTAGATGCGGTACCCTTACCGAATTCTCGCATCGATGGTGTAATATGTAAGGCTGTATATCTTGTTTTGACACCTACTAGTATTCATAAGAAGTTAGGACTTCATTTTCCGGTGGTTGCGTCGACTGCATTACATTACGCTGCTACTAAATCTACACATTATTGCACGATTCATTGAGTGCATTCGACCGTTTCTGCTCAAAAAAGTCGGTGCGTTGCACCGCTAATATTGGCTTCTTCAACCACTTTCTGAAAATGAGTTTATACTGAAGGAGTGAGAGAGACGATCCGTCCTTGTGTGCTGCTGCAAAAAAAAAATCCTTGCGAAGTTAGAAGACAAAGATATAGAGGAATGGCTCACTTCGTCGGCTATTTTCTCGAAATGAAGCAGCTAGACTGGTGAAGTGTTGATAACGCTGTCAATGAAATAAAGGTGTAGTTCCGGATCTGCTCCCTGCAAAGCCAACCAAGCCTCCTTCACTCTGGGCACTGGCTCTGGAAGGATAAAAACGCATATTTGCACCGCGACTGGTCTCGCAAGTCATTCTGTGAATCGTACTTTATTCAAATTCATATTCATATATATTCATTACTTTTTTATTCATAGCTCGTGTCAAAACTACGGACTGAACCATGCGTGCAGAAGTGCGCGTCAGCCAAGCTGGTCGATGAATTGAGTTCAATGGTCGAGTTATCGTCAATGATCATTCCTTCTTGAGATGCAGAACGTATTTTTTTTGTTCAAAATATCACTTGGATTCTGAACAAAAAAATGCGTGCTGCATCTCAAGAAGGAATTGATCATTGACGATAACTCAACCATTGAACTTTATTCATCAACCAGCTTGGCTGACGCGCGCATGGTTCAGTCCATGGCTGTGAGTTATGAATTTGGTGGTCCTCCCCCTTAAAGGCCCCTTATCAGCTGCTATCACCTCCTTGCCACCCATCAGTGATAAGCCTCCCGTATTACTTCTTGGAACCGACGTTCCACTGTTCCTGTGACGCGATTTAAGAATTGGTGACCCTCTCCTTTTGAAGCTCCTTGTAAGCTCTTGTCGGATGTAATCACCTCCTGCCACCCAATGATGTTCACGTCCAGCCCAATATACCAGTTCTTGGAACCGATGTTCCAGCGCTGCTTTGACGCGAGCCATTTCGCGTATGTGAGTAATCCTCCCATTGTTCCCGGCTGACCTCTTACATCGCTTATCGATTTGAGCTCTCTACGACTGAGCTGAAGGAACTTATGAATTCAAACCACACACCAACAGACAAACCTAGCGAATTGTATACGGTAGGATATTCGAAGAAGTATAATTTAAAGTTTTTAGGCCAACATTCACTTGGACGGAAGAATTCAGCAGAGTCAGAAACCGATCCGGAATTCTACTAGGCTGCTCTCAGATCTGTCCTCTCAGCAATATGTAAAAAATTGTAAGAATGAATATCTTTCAAGAGTAGAGATCTTTTCAATTTGGTCCCGTTTTAGATGGTTAAGTGTAATTGAATTTTTGAGGTTTGCTTGGAGAGAAGCCGCTTTAGGGCAGTTGTGTAGTCGACTTGTTAGTAATGAGAAGTAGCTTTCAGTATGTTGAGTTTTGTTGCTCAAATATGTTTCTTTTATGATTTTTATCCCTTACGGTATGACTCATATCGCTACGATTTTATTGTACAACAGTTCTTTCCTTTGTATTCACTTCATCCCGTCAAGGGCACCCACTGGTTGGTAAAGCGTAGGCGACATGTAGCAGGCGCCAATATTATTTTTTCAAGGGTCCATTTCAGCAGTGAATACTGACCGGTTTTTTATCAGTACAATTTAAGTGTTGATTGTACCAGTGATTATACCAGTGATTTCTACAATTAACGGCTTTGTTTTATTATTTGACCAGTGCATTGATTTACTTGTGCTTTTACGAGTTACAACTGATGATAACATTGTGATAGAAAAGTGCATGTATAGAGAGAAATGAAAAAGGAGGCCGTTCAGACTTCTCGGTGAAGCGCGTCGACGCGCGTCATCGCGAAGTCTGAATGCGGCCCGGAGGTTTCTAACAACGTATTGTTGCTGTTAATAAAGATTTTTTTAATCTCTTTGTTTCCTGTAGGTGTTCGTGACGTTGTTTTTACGTCATCGTATTTTTGAATCTGTGATCGATTTGATGGCTGCCCCCATTACTATTACTATTTATCGAGTTTTCTAGGTTACTTTTAATCGAATGTGATCGGGTATGATGAGCCTAGCTCCAGTTGATGTTTGGATAGAATCGGTAACTGGTGAACGTTGGTCGGAACGAGTTCGACTATTTGAAACTATAGGCGAGTTGAAGAAACGTGTATGGCGACGTAAACGGATCATACCGAGCAGACAGGCTATCGTGAGTTCTTAGGAACCCTTTCGATTTCAGCTCCGTTGGCTTAGAGGGGACATTTTGCTCCTTCCGATCAATGTCGAAGCTTGTAATTTTTGTGAAGCTCTGAAATGCTTTTCGGCTTGCTTGTCCAGACCACCTTGTGAATACCTTGAACTCGTGTAAAGCTAAGCCAGCGTTCAGACTTCGCGATGACGCGCGTCGACGCACTACCATTGCAACAGCGTTCCAATGTTGTAGACGGAAACGCAGCCTAGAAGGGTATCGATCGGCACCGGTCGCTGGTGTTCTGAGACAGTGTAGAGGAATAGGAGCGTACCAGACCGTGTGATTAGGCAACGCCTGCTCTC
>MU915552.1:3529-17363 GCA_036418165.1 Cooperia oncophora
TGTACTCACAGCCACATCGACGCTGTTACTGCTATGGCTTCATTTATGAAGTGCAATTGATATGAAGTGTTGGTATATGGATGAATGAATACATATAGTGTAGTTCGCTGCGGACGGTTGGGCGTGTCAGGCAGTATGAGTGTGCACCGCTGTCAGAGCCGTTCTCTGCCTTCTTGTTGAAGCGCGCATGCGACAAAAAGTGGTAGAAAACGAGTAATACGAACGATATACGATATGATACAGTCATATCACTTGCTCGCTTTAACAACTGGTGGAGAACGGGTTTGGCACCGCGCCAAACTCATCCCGCCTGACACGCCCAACCGTCCGCAGCGAACTACACTATACGTGCAGCCGTATCTGTCGGAGCGGTTGTTGTCACGATGTCAATGGGTAGCTCGTCCAAAAATGCCCGAGCAACGCCGTGAATACAATGGCTCTTCAGCTGGTTTCTGGCCGGTTAAGTTCGCTTTTTTCCCCCACTATGTTGCATCCCTGCTATTGCTCTCGAGGAGATACCAAACTGTCGTGCTATTAGGTTGGCGGGAAAGTTCTGTCACATTTTTTCAAACTAGGCTTTCTTTTTACAGAGAGGCGTACAAGATCAAAATTATACAGCAATGTTATTGCGAGATCCTTGCCAGTTTTTGGGCACTTCGTGGATGCCATCGCTTCACAATGCACGCCGGCGCGACGCAAAGTTGGACATCATCTCAACTTTGACTTGGGCTCAAGTCGTGGAGGTTTTCTCGGCTGTATAACGGTTGAATACGGGAGGCGACTAGCAGTCAGAAAGAGCAATGTCTGGACTACACCTGCAAGGGTAGAGCCGTCCAGCTCTATAGCATGGCTTCGGCTCGAACTTTTTTGGACGGAGTGGGCTGCACTATCATGTTGAAGGCGGACTGTGCGGACAAATTTTTCCCTCTGATCGACGATTCGCTTCAGATCTCGTAGCTGCTTTGCTACGGATTGACCGAGGGAGCAACTTCTTCCAGCAGTTTCCCTGCATACAGCTCCCACAAGCGTTCACAAGTGCATTCAAACTTCACCTTGTCGTTCAACTGTATGTAGGCTCCCGCTCTGAAGCATTAGCGACGTGGGAGATTGTCTGATGATTGTAGACATCGTCCTTATGCAGCTCCATTATTTCGGCATCGACAGATGTCATGCTGGCGGCAGGGTGGTAGAAGAAAGGTTTGAAGGAAGCGCTTGAAGGGGTCGTGCCGATGGTAGCGGATAACATTCTTGTCCATATTGCAGAATAAGGAGAAGCAGAGTCAAGCGAGTGGTACTAATAGAAAGACCATTCCTTGATGTATAAGTGCTCACATTGTTACCCCTCTTCGAGTAATGGGCAAAGTATTTTGAACTTCAAAAAAGTATGACAGAACTTTCTCGCCAATCTATCACAATATGACCATACCCCTATCTAATGTAGCGACTGGTGCAACTGCAGACAGAATATTTGGATTCTAAGTCCAGTATTACCTGCCTAGTAATTTTGCCTCGGATATACCCAACACCTTTTCTACGTTTTCACGCTGTACTGTAACCCTTCGAAAAACTTAATGTAGCGACGGCATAAGCACTGGCCTTGCAGAGAACTGGAACATGTCGCCAAACAAACAGAACCGGTTTTGTATTCTATGACCCTGCGCTAATTAACACCATCACTTGACATTACACAGTTACTTCACTGCACGCAATAGCACATGGCATGACTGAATAAGAAGTAGACGATCAGCTGATTACTTTCTGGATTGTAATATGTATCATATTTCTTCGGGATCGTGGAGGTTCTCGAACCTACACTTGGCCCCCTGTGTGACTCATAACGACTCCCAGTTGCAAAAGCTGTCAAAGGCCATGCAAGCGGAAGAAAACCTCATGGCATGGACAGGGTCTGATCAAATCATCTACAGTATGCCCACTGCGCTAAAAGAAATCAGATCACCTTGAACTTGCCACCAAAGGAAAACTATACCTTCTCAGCACCGAGCAGTTGGGTCAATTACCAGTGGCTTGTCACTGTATTAAGGGCAAGTGGCACGATAAATCCTCAAGAAGTGTACGACTAATACGCCTAGCAAGACAGAAATCAGCGCACCTGAGTAGGCGCTGCGTGGCGCCTTTTCCAAGAAACCCCTTTTACCCTTATAGCGCCCTATCAAGCAGCAACATACCGACCCTCACGTCCACAAAAGTCCGACCAATGATGGTGCTCGTATTGCTTCATTTGCGCAGTACAGTACGAAGCAAAGGTTTGATAGGAAGCGTCTGAGGTGCTGCACAGATATATAGTCATGGAATGTAGCCATACCTACCGTAGCAGTTATGGCACGATGCCAACAAGGAAACTCGTCCGATATTGCTTTTCGAGTCACTGAGAACGAAGGCTTTTCTTCGCAGGTTTTTGACCATTTCACTTCGCTTTTTCGCCATTTTCCCATTATATAGCACCCTGCACCGAGTTACTCTGCCTTATACCTTCCAGCGCCGCCTTCGGTCACCTTCATACGATTTGAAGCCCTCCAAGAGGACAGGCCACATTTGGCTTCGAATATGCTTAAAAATTGTGTGGAAAACTTCTTTCACTCTGACCAGCGTCATTTTTTAACAGAGCAAACATGTATAGAACTAGCTTTATTTGACCTAAGTAGTATGACCCTGCTGAAGACGAGCTCAACGACGACGAGTTCCATCCTCGAAGAAGATTCCTCCATCGATGGCACAGTATTTGGGGCAGATACCTGGCTCTCCCTGTGAGCCACCATTTCCAGGTGGTCCTGGAGGTCCTGGATTTCCGTCAGCACCAGGTTGTCCAGGTGCTCCAGGAGGTCCTTTGGGTCCGGGTGTGCCTAAAACACGAGATAACAATCTTTTTTAAAAATTCACTTTCCTATTCTAGTACAGTAAATGTAAAACGCTTACCTGCTCCACCACCATATCCGGGTTGTCCATTGGATCCTGGTGTTCCTGGTGCTCCAGGTGGTCCAGGTGGTCCGGGTGGTCCAGGGGAAGGAGGTGTAGAGATAGCGGGTTGACCAGGTTGTCCAGGTGCTCCAGGTTGACCAGGGTTTCCGTTGGGTCCAGGTGGTCCCTTAGGTCCAGGTGGTCCAGGGTTGCTACCGGATCCGGAATTTCCTGGATATCCGTCGGTTCCGGGGCCTCCAGCGGGTCCTGGTGGTCCAGGAGGTCCAGGTGGTCCAGCTGGGCAAGGCTGGCATGGGGGTGGGGTTTCGGGTCCACATCCGCCGCCGCCTCTACCTGGGTTTCCTGGCATACCATTTGCTCCAGGCTTTCCAGGTCTTCCAGGTCGTCCTGGAGTTCCTCCTGCTCCTGGTGGGCCAGGTAAACAGCATCCGCTGCATCCGCCGCCTCCGCCGCCGCCGCCGCCTCCACCACCACCACCGCCGCCACCTCCACCACCACCGCCGCCGCCGTTTCCACCTTCATTGTATCCTGCATGACGGGCGGTTCTGTTTCCGGCGGGAAGATTCTTAATGTGGGTGACTTCGCCCCAGATGTCGCTTGCGGAGCTCTAAAATCAAATAATAATGTCACGGGGAGTAAAAAGCAAAAAGGTAAATGGAGCTCACCTTGCAGTGACGGATCTCGTCATACATCGAACGTTTCACCTGGCTCACATAGCTGTAGACCATCGGAAGGGTAATGCATACGGAGAGAACGGCAACCACCGAAAAGGTGACAGCCGAGTAGGCTACAAAACGGTAGGCCTTCAAACGATGATCTGAGTCCATCGTGAAACGCTGGTGACATTCTTGCTACCCTAGAAGCTTATATACCCTATCGAGGTGCCCCGTTAACCTTGCCATCCACATCAGTTCGTAATTTCAGTTTTACGCGCATGACGCTCTCTAAATCGTGCGCTATTTACACCCCAGTGCTTCCAATGCCATTCGGTCTGTCCTTAGTAGAACTCACTTGCAACTAATATTATCGATAATGATTTCGATTTTACGCTCACCTTGCTGGTTTCACTGTCGCCGCGGTTTTGCACGCTTCATTTGCCGTGAACAAATTGTTACATTAGTAGTAACAATTTGTCGTATAATCGATTCGTTCGTCGAATAATTTCCGATTAAAGGCTGGTTTTTGAGTCAAAAAGCCTAACGAAACAATCTGTAACACACGCAAGGACAATTCGAGGGAGTCGAGTAGTGTGATGCTTGAAGAATTGAACCTAGGTTTTTTTTACTTCAGCGGAAAACTCTTGGCTTCCTCATCAGGCCCAACAGTCAATACCATTCTTCTGAAGGTGGTCCACACATGTCAATTACCATTCTTCTGAAGGTGGTTCCACATTTGAGAACGGTAGAAAGCGAGGAAAAAGTAGCGGTGGAGTCTCTTGAAATGGAACTTCAGTTGCAAGGCTACTCCTGCACTGTTATATAACTACGGTCAACTTTGGGAATCTTCCCAGACTTTTACCTCAGTGAAAAAGAACCGTGACTTAATCTGACCCCCCCCCCGACGAAAATTGCGAAAAAAGTGTAATATATTGCGGAAAAAATGATGGCTAGAAAAAATACCTCATGTCAGTCCAAACGTCATGTCCTTCAGACCCACCCGTGCTATATGCTTTAGCTATACCGTGATAAAGCCTTAAACTATATCGAGATGAGTTTTTGCAGAGATACTATTGAAAAATGAGTATGGCGGAGTTCGGTTTAGTGGGGGCACCAAGTGGAACAGCTCCACTACGGGCAAGCATGTGAAGACCTAAGAATTTCTATAATCAATGACACTTGTACTATTTCCCCAGCTTCACAAGAGTGTAGGTCTCATCAGTGAAGCCTATTAGTTAATTTGAGCTAGCAGAACAAACTAGAGAAAGTGCAAACTGAGCTTTCCCCCTTACCCCTCCATTCCTCCCCAAGCCGAACAGCATCGCAACGGGCTGTCCTTCACACCTTGAAAACACGGTCCACGTTTAGAAGAGTAGTCAAGGGATAAAGGATTAAGTCTTCGCCGTCGATCAATCCCTTTCTAGGATGCGGCACCATTCTACTTCCATTCAAAATTGCAGTGGCTGGCTTGATTGAATGCAGTGTGGTCTCCCAATGGCTTGAGGAAGTGGTTCTGTGTGTGGTAAACAGTAGTGTTTTTATCCTAGTAGATGAACCTAGTACCAATTTATCGTGCCCAGAAGGAGAAATGCTTGATTGGCCTGGGGTCGATCTAGGATTTTGATTCCCGGACCGCGTGCGCGTTAAGGGAGCCGCTTGCCACTTACACCTCCTCCGCTGGAGCGTAGTAGGAGCGTTGAAAATATGAAAACCATCCTGCTAATGGGAGGGGCGTGCCAGTGAAGAGAACATGCAAAAGAGGACGTCAGGAGTGGCTGGGGTAAGTACACTACCAGGAAAGGTCAACAGGTCAGCCTGGCCATTTCCAATGAGCTGCACACCGTTGTACGCGTCTTGGGACAGTGAACTCAAATCTACCTTCAGAATTTGCGGAACGATTCTCTGAACGGAGTTATGGAGGGTCTTATCCCCGCGTGGTCGTTTCACATGCTATCGCGAGGAAACGTGGAAGCGTCTTTACATTTATGTATGGAGTCATGCTGAAACGTGGTAGTAGAGCGCAACGGGTAGGGAGCGGGTTTCTTAGGCGAGACGTCGTAGGATCGGTTCCGGGGCAGGTCCTTTTTGCATTTGTCCAAGAACATAGCCGACAAAGCTTCTAACATCTCTGCTCGCCTGCACTACCCTATAAGGGAACCTGCATCAGTTTTTTTCGAAAGTGTAGACCCATTGTGGCCTGAAAGAGTGCTTCTGCTTGTACCCCTCGTAACACGTGTCACAAGGGTTTTTGCAATGAAATACCATCATATTCATGTTCAGCGGGTTAAATTACCCCTGGGACAAGTTTCTAGCCGAATCTGATTTTTCGACCTCACTTGGAAAATGTGGGCTATTCCATGGGTAATTAGCAGCAGATTGGAGCTCACCTACCATCGATGACTGGTCTTGGAATGGGATTTCCTCCCGATAGTCAAGAAAATGATGCAGACGGCACAAATAAGTAAGCCAGGTACTGTTGTTTGCAAAAAGACATGACTGAAGATTTCAGTTCGAAGACCAGTCATCACCAGTATGCTAGTCATAGTATCGCTGTTAGCTATCAGTCAGCCATGACTATCCATACCCCAAGTTGAGTCAGAAGCTCAGATTTTGCTAAGGTGACGTAGGGGTTATTTGACCCCTGAACACGAATATGATACCTGTTTTGCGCGAAGAGCGCTGTGAGTCGCGCTACATGTGCCAACGCTTCGGCGCCAGCGCGCCCGTAAGAAGAAAAACAGTAAAGAAAAACCTCTCTAACTCCGCTCAGAGAATCGTTCCGCAAATTTTGAAGATAGTTTTGAGTTCACCGTCTCAAGACGGGTACAACGATGTGCATCTCATTGCAAATGGCCAGGCTGACCTGTTGACCTTTCCTGGTTAGCCTCACAATAATCAGGAGAATAACCGGACGTCCATGAATTGTGCAGAACGAGATGACGAAGGCGCGAAACCCAGTTTCCCACTGTGATACGCCTCAGTGTCTGCAACGAGCAGAACCACATTATTTGCCAAGAATTTGAAGATCACGTAAGCCGAGCACGTCATGCATTGCGGGCGCCCGCCAGGACAAATCTGTTGCTGGAGAATCCCGAACAGGGGGGGGGGTCGTATTTGGTCGCCAGAGAGAGGGGATGGAGATCGTATCTGGGTTGAGAAAAATTATTTTAATAGTTGATTTTTCTCGCTTTATGGACGTATAGGGGAGGGGCCGTACTAGCTTCGTTGATGGGAGGGGGGGAAGGTCGTATTCACTTTCTGCTTACTTTCTGGCCTTCTGGGAGAGGTGGTTGACTTTTCGTGATTTTCCTGTTTCATGTGTACTATATACCTCCCCTCTCCCCCCCCTGCTCGACAGCAAAATTTTTGGGAAAGTAGGGAAAATTTTCGGGAAATTTTGAAGAAGTGGCTTGAAGTTGGGGAAAATCTGAGAATCGGTGAAGAGGGGGTCGTAATTTTTTTTCTCGCGGCTTTTCACGTTTCACATGTGCTATTTACCCTTCCCCCTCTTCGACAAGAGGACAGAGAGGCCGGAGGGGGGGGGTCGTACAACCTCGAAAAAAAGGAGGGTCGGGTCGACCAAAAACCCACCCCAATGATGTTGCCCTGGCGTTCGGGTTACCGAGTACATTCTGTGTACAGGGTACAGCATGGGGATAGGCGAAATGTCGGTGAGAGTACGACCCCCCCTCCTGATGGGGTACAGGCCACGACCCCCCCCCACCCTTCGACACCTTCTTCGCCAGTCGCCGAGCCATGAGTATATAGTCGGCGAAAAAGTTGTCGAGCGGGGGGGGGGGGTATACAATAATTATGCAACGTATATCAGGGTGCATATAATGCATATAAAACAAAAATTAATACGACCCCCCACTTTTCCACAAGATAAAATCAACTATCAAAATAAATTTGTCTCCAACAAATACGACCCCCCTCCCCCAAGCAAAAGTACGACCCCCCCCCCCAAGCAAAAGTACGACCCCCCCCTTGTGTTTCACACAACGATGCTGTGCCCTGCCTGTGGAATGGTTATACGAACACAAAGACGATCGACTGCTCCAAGAGAATTCCCAACAAAAAAGCTTTGCACGAAAGGGAATGAAAGGCGCCAGAACACCTTCGTACGTCATTGTTACGGGCAAGAGTAATCCAACGGACTCTCCTACTCCGATAAAAACTCCCCGCATCTGGAGTTTGATAACCGACGGGAGAACAATTGCCTCGTGAAAAAAAAATCAGCCCAAGAAATATTTCAACAGTGGTTTATAATTCAACAACGTAACAGGGGTCTACCGGTGATAATGACTAGCGCGCTGAATTGGGATAAAAACTTTCTCCCCAAAATTTATTCTTCCCGGTTCTCAATTCCCTCCCACGTTGAACTAGGTGGAGTCCAGTTGGATTTGCACGATCAGCTATGGAGTTTCACCTGATTCCACTGAGCATGTGATAACAAAATCACCGAAAGATAACGGGGATACGGTATCCCTGTGACTACAGTATTCAGTAATCTTATCCAGTACTTATAAGCAGTATCAATTCATTCATAGAGCAAACCATCCTCAGTTACTCAGCGATGCGGCTGTATTTCATGCCGATAGATTGCAGTATTGATACTTTCGTTTTTTTTAAATCCGTTAGAAATGCATTGCTCGTAACAAGTGCCGGATAATGCTTATCCAGGAATCCACTACAGACCTGAATATATAAATTGTACTCGAATTCCATACTAGGTCGTCTAGAAATACTTGAACCAGCATTTTCCGGCCGTAAAGAAAGCAGGTCAAAATTGGTAATTCCAGTAATTATAATTAGATTTCAAAAAATTATGGCTATTGCGTCACGATAGTCATAAAACATCTTGAAATTACCAGTTTCAGGGAGTGGACAGGGGCCGAGCTCTAGGATATGGAAATTTAGCACTGTCCACCCTTGACTACCCCACTTTCAAAATGCCGGACAAATTTTAAACGAATCTTTCTCTATGGGTAGAACTGGCTAAAAACTTGTCCCGACCTTCTGAACACAATATCACGTCGGCTTGGCTCAGGACTGCCTAGCATGGCGCAGGCTCCGGCGCCAAACATCGGAATACTAGATTTGCTGGAGAACTGCGCAGTTGGATCTTATTTCACTAGCTAAGCGAGTGAACACGCCTAATACGCGCAACGGGCGCCGGCGCCACAGGTGGCTTTGGCGTGTTATGTACCTTCGCCGGCGCCAAAACTACTTGTGGCGCTAGCGCTCGTCACACGTATTGTAGGGCCTACCGCCTCAAATCAATGTGGTATTGATGTAGAGTGGCCAAAAGACTTCCGGGAACAACGTCTTAGCCAAATCTCCCTTAAACAAAGAATTTCGATCAAAATCTGACCTAAGTTCCTGAAAGTAAGCAGTAGGATGCAAAAAGGGCCGAAAATTCGTACCGTATGCCTGTATGTGAAGGAGAAGTATGATAAGCCCAGCAAAATGTAACTATCAGATGGGCTAATCACTCGTTATCATGTGATGGAAAGTGGAAACCGTAAGTTGGGTATGACTCATAGCTCACTTGAATTACTCGCAAACCAGTTACTCTGGAGAATGCCAGATGAAGGTAAGTTGTGCTTTGCTCACTGCCTCAATTCAATCTTATCGAAATTTGGCTGTTTCAGAGGCGTGGATTGCCTCGGACAGAGATGATAACTGCAAAAAGGAAATTAGATTAAGACCTGGGAAAGATTTACAGCCGCACTTCAAAGGAAGAGAGCATTAAGCCGATACCGATGAAAAGCACCTGATGGCACTAAAGATGGTGGTGAAGATAAGCTTGGCAACGGAGGAAATTTAGCGCAGAGAAACTCAGTGCCGAGACAACCGAGGCACCCCCTCGTCGTCCTAAAACGCCAGGCTTTAGACGACGGAAGTCTCCCAAACGCAGTGCCGAGAGGGTGGTATCACCGCAACAAGCTAGATCGATTAGGTGTGAAAGGAAAAGTTTATTAAGTAGAGAGAAAATCCAACCAACTGAAACAGAAGCAAATCGCCTCCTGCTTCGAACAAAAACGCCCACGAGTGAATTAAGCCGAAGCGATTATCGCGTGAAAGCAGCCTAGGAAAATTGCCATCATCTGCTGAAAATGCTGACGCTCTACGAACTGAGACTCCAACTACTGTAGCGAAGGTATCTTTATGAAAGTTGGTCTAAAACAATAATCTCAATAAGGAATGTGTTTAGAAGAGCTTACGGCATGGAATAGGAATAATGGACGAGCATTTGGAGCGAATATTAGCTGTAAGTAGTTCACTCAGATTGGCGGTGACTCAATCGTAGGGAGCTGCTAGGTAGCCGCCCTGGTGGGCGTGGCAGGCGACGCCGCAGCCGCTGCGTACGAGCTGTTCTATCTCGCGACCCGATAAAGTTGTGGAAGAAGTCACGGAAGGACGAGACGCCAACAGTATGTTAGCCAAGGACGCTGTGAATTCACGCAAATCCCTTGCTCGAACAAGAACTCATGGATACGGTATTATTGGAGATCTCGCCGTCCGATGAACAGCTGTTACCGTAACCAAGGCTGCTGTGGGAGCCTTCCCTCGTATATTTTGGCGCACGCGTAGTTCGTCGAGCATGCCAAGACGATGAGCCATTGCGGTGAAGCGTATATCACGCACTAGGTGCCGGAGGCGGTACAACATGTGAATTAAAAAGAATTCAAACTTGAGAAACTAAAGTAAGGGCGCGGAGTACGGTAAGAGCGATTCACAGGGATTCCCAAATCTCTTTTCTCATGGTGACTTCGTTAGAGAGCCGTGGGGGGAGAGAAGGGATAGGGCCCGCGACGATGCACCTCGACGTAGTCCTCATCGGGTGAATATCGTTATTTTCGTGGAGAGCGCGGCGGAAGAAGCAGTGCCAGCGGGTTGACCTGCATACCGTTCGCAGCAGGACTCAATACACCCAGCGTGGCAGGAGGGTTCTTTCTACCATTTCCTCTCGAATCAAATAGCTAGAATACTGTTCTGAAGCGTGCGAAGCCGGGACCCGGAAATAACTGCTGAACCACGTTTGTACGCGCATAAGGGCGTGGGCGGACCAGATCTCACTCAATGGTGCCAGCTCTTTCTCCTTATCACCTCGCTCTCACCATTCGAAATGGATAGAGTCAGTAAAGGAACAACCGCACGATCATGTAGCAGTTAAAAATGAACGTTAGGCGTTGCGGTGGGTGTGCGATAAGAAGGTCTTGATTCGCCGCGTTAGTGGGCGTCGCGTGCGCAAATGACGATGGTTCCGGGTAATAGATGGCGACAACAGGCAATTCAGAATCGAAAATAGTCATGAATGCTACGATGACGGGATCTACATGAAGTCCGGTGCTCCAATCGAGGCAGGCGGTGGAGCGGCAAATTACGATTCTCCTGCCCGTCTCCCCTTTGTTGTAGCGCTAGTGGGTGGGGCGCGGTCATTCGCAGGGCGGACGGCGCTTCTTTGGTGTTGCTGGGCATTCCATATAACGAGGAATGCTCCCTACAGCTCACGCCGGGGACGGCGGAAAAAGGGTTCTATCGACCAATTGGACAACGGATCAAGATCCGCTGAGAGTTTGGAAGATTCTGTATGTGTTGGAAAGCAGTGGGGTCCCGAAGGGGTACCGATAAATGCACGGAAGTCTCTTGGAGAGCACGGGGTGAGTTGCCTCTTACACTTCCCAAACAACGATATGGCTGAAGGAAGGGATGCTGCATGCGTGAGGAGCAAGCACCATCCTCCTGCATCTTCAAAGCAGAAAGGTGACGTTGACCGATAGTCCTCCAACTACCTGCATCTAACTGAATCTGGCATGCATGCTTGAAGCAAGTAGCGCTAGTCAACATCAGACGCTAAAGGGAATTTTGCCAATTACCGGCGAGAACAGTTCGGTTTCGTGGCTCGGAAAGTCAATCACTGATGTCATGATCCTCAGACAGGTGATGGGCGAGGTATCGAAAGGAGCGTCATTCCTGCTACCAGCCTTCCTGGACCTTGAGAAGGCATTCGACCGCCTACCTCGGCGTCTCACGAAAGCGCTCAGAGAACGAAACGGTCCGGAATACCTGGTCACCATAATGGAGGACATTTACGATGGTGCTAAGACAGCTGTATGCATCCTACTACACGGCTTGGTAGAGAAGATAGACATCATGTTCGGTGTACACCAAAGATCAGCCCTCAGCCCGCTTCTCTTCCTCCTGAGTGTGGACACGATGGCTGCAGAACTCTTGGAGGGGACACTGAAAACTACCCTTCGCGCTGACGACAGCCCCCTGAGAGCGGATATTAGGGAAAAACTCTAGGCACGGTACCAAGGTGGCAGGACGTGCTCACTGGACTTTGATTGAACGTAAAGAAGAGCAAGTTTCTGAGCTCCAGAAAACGCATCAAACCCACTGTTCACCCCATGGCGAAAGCATCAAAAGAGAAGGAGGACCTTTAGTACCTAGGGAGCGATATAGCAGTTGACTGTGGTGTGGACAAGGCGGCAAAAACTCGAATCAGTGCAGCCTGAATGAAATGGAGAAAGTCCACTGGTATCCTCTGCGACCGGCGAGGATGCCAGTGGACTTTCTCGCTCGAGGACGCTCAGAGACAAGGTATACCAGGCAGCAGTAAGGCCTGTGATGCTCTACGGCAGCGAGTGCTGGCCCATCTGCAAGAACCATGAAAGGCAGCTCCACTCAGCTGAAATGAGGATGCTGAGATGGGCCTGCGGCTGGACACGACTCGACAGAGTCAGAAACGAGGACGTCAGGGCGATCACACAGACGGCTCCGATCCAGCTGAAGGCACGAGAGCAGCGACTGCGATGGTATGGGCATGTACTGAGGAAGGCCTGAAGACCACCCAATAAGGAAGGCATTGGAATTCGAAGTAGAGGGCAAGCGACCACGAGGAGCCCCAAAGAAAAGATGGAGGGACGTCATCTAAGATGGGCCTCGGTGAAGTCAGTGCCAGTGGATCGGATCGACTAGCGACAGAAACAGCGGATCCTTCTATGTACGGTGCGGGACTGACGCTATGGAAAAGAAGAAGAAAGTGCCAAGTAACGCAGCATTGAAGAAAAACCTAGAAAAACGGCGAAAACGTGGTAAAAGTACTGACTTTAAGCACAATATGAGCCTCAGCGAAGAAACACTGAGTGTAGGAAAGAGAAACAAACGATGTTATGGTACGCAAATCGTTGAGACCCCACCGCTATACAACGATGGTAAAATGAAATGATAAATGTGAAGAATTATTCTGAAGGCGAGCATCATGTACAGTCCTCATCATTGCGGACCGGTGGGGCGTGTCAGCCAGAAGGAGTGCGCACACTGTTGAAGCCGTTCTCAGCCTTTTTTGTTGCAACGCGTATGCGACAAAAAGTGGTAGAAAACGAGTAATACGAAGGATATAATACAGTAATGCACTTGCCCGCTTCAAAAACTGGTGCAGAACGATTTTGCCAAACCGCACCAAAGCAGCCGCACTGCCACGCCCCACCGGTCCGCAATGATGAGGACTGTACCTTGAACCCTGACGTCATTATTAGGCACTTGTCAGTCGAGAAGGTGGGACATCTTCTTCCAATTGCAGTTCGCTAGAGGAAGGGCTTTCGCATGCTGGATGATCCCGACTCTATCATTTAGGTGCCCTTAACTCCGATGGCGGCCCTTTCCCATGCGAAGTGGATGGGTCTGCAGCTGCAGTAGGTGCCGATTTCCCCCTGAAAAGTGCAAGAGAACAGGGCTGTAGGATAGTGGTACCCGAGTGCCGTCTCCATACTCCGCCCCGCCATCTTGACCGTGCAGCATTTGCGTCGATACCAAGGTCGCGCTGCGAAACGTACACTCAGTGGTGGAGAGCAACCACAAGCAATAGGGCACAGGTGGATCGTCCAAGATTTTTATAATTTATTGGCCAACGTTTCGGCTTCCTCGCCTTCGTCAGGGCCTGAAAGAGTCCAAAAACAATTGAGATTGTTCCCTCGAACGCCTCCACAAGAACTTAAGACTATTTCGATATCCTAGCAGACCACCCTACGGTATAGATCGATAAGTGTGAGTTGGCTTACCTTGATCTCAGCCGCGATGACGTGAGATCGACCACCCAAGCTGCAGTACTACTAACAGTGAGTTTCCACCTCCACTCCGCGACCTCGGCCTCGAGTAGGTCAAAGACCGCATAGGTCGGCAAAGAGCGCGAGTCCGGGTCATGGCTACACACTCCTCTTTCCTGTTCATTT
>MU915553.1:3589-17137 GCA_036418165.1 Cooperia oncophora
TTTGTGGGGGCCAAGCGATGTACAATTCAGTGTTCTTATCCTCCCAGACGACGTGATACCAGTTTGCTGTTCCCGGGAGGAGAGGAGTATAAGGTTTGATTGGCCTGAGCGAGAGCCGATCCCAGATTTGATCTCCCGGACGCAGTGTGTTTGCACACGCATACACATAGTGTTGTAGGTTGGCGGTGAAGTTCTATCATGCTATTTGACACGTAAAATGCTTGCTCATATTTTGAAGGGATGTAATTGAAAATGTGAGCAGTCATACCTGAATTAAAACGCTTCCTATTAGTACCACTCACTTGTTCTTCTTCTTCCGAAATATGGACAACAATCGCATCCCACACCATTCGCACTCATTAGCTCAAAAGTTTCTCCTCTACCACACTGACTTGAGCATGAGAGCTGCCGAGGTCAAGATAAAGAAGATGTGTAAGCACGATGCCCCAGCGCAGGACAATCTTTTATGACGCCAATGTGGGACCCATAGTCGTGATGACAAAGAGAGGTCTAGATGTCCATATGCGCTCCGCTGGAGGGAGCTGCGGCCCTTGAAACTACTGGATGAAGAAGTTGCTCCCACGCCCTCCCCCCCCCGCTCGACACCATTCATTGCATGCATCTAAAACCATACTTCATTGGACGACCTCGATTCTGTTGCCATCAAAGGGAAGGATCACACACTGAGGCCTCTAATACTTGGCATTATAGCGGCAAGATGATAAATGAAGTGCAATGGTATCTCATCAATTCCCATTGATTGATATGATTACCTATCACATTCAGCAATGTCCTTATCGGTGAATCTTTATAATTTAGTATTTTGAACGCTGCACCACCTTGAAAAGCGCCACGATTGCAACGTCCTTTATCAGCATCCTATCAGTAGTTATCGCTTCTAGTCACCCACGGTTGATGTTCCCAACTCACCCTCTGCATCACTTCCTGAAACCAGCGCCCGCTTATACTGTGATCTGCACTGTGAATAAGATGAACTTACCTCTCTAACGCCACGTTATCGAATCTTATCAGCTGATATCACTTCCTGTCACCCACCAATAGTGTTCCCGTCACACCCCCTACATCACTTCTTGGAACCAATGTCTCACTGCTACTGGGACCGGCGCTATGAATTTCGTGACAGACAGACAGACGCACACACACTTACAGACATACTTAGCGAATTACATATAGTAGCATGGTTTCGGTTTGTTGTTGTTGTTTTGAGTATAAACTGGTAACCTTTCTCAGTAGTTACTGTTTTGATAACTGCTGTTTAACGCCGCAGTGCGCGATCCGAATGTTATCACAAGAATGCTGATTGTGAGTCATCAATGGCACAAATAGCCATTGAGCTGAGTGGTCAAAGTGGCCTCGGTAGCGTAATAGGGAACGCAACGCCCGGTAAGCAGAAGATGCGGGTTCGAATCCCGCCCGTGGTCCGACTTTTGCCCATAACTCAGCATTCTTGTGATAACTTTCTCAGTAGTAGTTGTTACTAGTATTGAATTGTCCTTGTACATACACAACTTTGATGGGTAATAAATGCTAATACTAGTACTAACACTAATGTTAGTTTTTGTTTCCTATGTTTGTTTTGTTACTACCGTCCTGCAGAAAAATGCATCTTACTTAAACTAAGCTTGCATCATGGGTAGGGATTTCGTTGGTATGACTGCCATTTACCGCTAAGAACCTACACCTATTGGGCGCTGTCAGTCAGAGAGGCTTAATTGTGAGCAAGTTAGTGAGGCGGGTCCGAAACTGAATTGTTAGGGATAAGGATACCTAACATCCAAAAATTCAGTTTCCGATTCCATGGATGGTTCCCGTCTAGGAGTGACGTTTTCCCTGGCGTCATCCGCCGCTGCATTTAATTTCATCGAGTTAATGGTGAGTTACCCAAGGCAACGGACCCCTAGTGGTTAAGAGCTGGCTCTTACGTCGATTTTTTTCTTCTAGCAAAGATCTGACCGGAGAACTTTCTACCTATTCGAACGATCGTCTGTTCTCTCAGTTTAGCGTTAGGTAAGATCGTAGTTTTGATTCGATTTAGTATAACTTAAGTGTTGTAGAAGCGCACCTGTGCGTGCATAAATAAGTGAAAAAATAAATAATATTACTACTACTGAAAAATAAAAGAGGTTTTCTGCAGCACAGTATCTACCTGTGGTGTCTGGTCCTGATTAGATGACCCCTCATGACCTCTCTGAAATTAGGAAATTTATCGATATTGTTGATCGAAGAAACAGCGTGATAATTAACTTCTTACCGACTGATAAGAGTCAAGCGTTGAAGATCTGTGCTGCTGAGATCCACTGTTCACACCTTGACGATCTACGACTCCGTAAGATCTTGGTAAAGTTGGGTGAGTTTTTGGTAACGGTCTGTCCATCACCCCGTAGGCCTCGTGCAATACAGGCGAGTTTCTGCCCCCTCTCGTCATAGAAACGTTTTGTTGAACGGGACGATCGGCTACACCATAAGCTTGAGGAGCGAATGGTTTCCTTGCGCTTGGCGCAGACTGGAAAGGTCGGTCTGCAACGCCGTACGCTTGCGAATGCCTGGGGCGATCTACGACGCCGCGCGCTTCCGAATGCCTGGGGCGATCCACGACGCCGTATGTTTCCGCCTGCCTAGGTTCTTCAGTGTAGCTTTTCGATGTCCAGGTTGCGGTTTTTGTCAATCTTTTCGTGGGAGGTTGTTCTCTTTTCTGTAAGCTAAGGGATCGTGGAGGTAAGCTGATACGTTCGGCCGGAGCTGGTTGAACGATAGATAAATGTTCGAAAGTCTTGTCCACAGGAAGTTCTGCTTCTTTGGATCCCAACTTCTTTCGTTCTTCAGCCGTCAGCCAGTAATCAATAACCTCCGATCCCGAATTATCACCGCCCTCGTTCTCTCGAGAACCACTCTTCCCCTTCCTTTTCTTGTGCTGTTGGTCGCTGACCTTTCTTAGTTCCTCTGTAGACTGCTTGGACATAGACTGCTTGGACATCCTTTCTCTGGAAGTTTTCACTAATGATGGTTTCTTCCGTTCAGACTCCTTACTTAATTTTATTGGATCCAGCTCAATATTTCTTTCTTTTGACATGTTCTCTTCCGCTTGCATTTTGAGCTTATCGGCCGACAAAATGAATTGCTCTTCACCGATCTAAACCATGGAATACCCAGTACTGCAGCTAGAATAAGGTCTTCTACCAGCTTTTTTCTGTGCAGAAGAAATATGGGCACTACTTACTTAGGTTCACAGCCCAACCACCCGAAATCAGGCCGGTTCTCGACCTACATTTTTCCACAAACGGTAGTGGCTAAAAAGATTTTTCCTGGGATCGTTTTCCCTTCTGGACACGAATATCACATTCGCTAGTCAAAAATTCTTCTGGCGCCTGCGCCACAAGCGCCAGCTCCGAAACACCCTAAACCACCAAATTCGCTGTAAACTGGCTCGTGGGGGCACTTTGGCTCCCAAACACGAAGATCACATAGTGTGGGTTGTGGGAATGTTCAGGATGGAGCTAAAGAGGTACATGTGGTAGCACAACCTGCTCTTGCTCGTCTGCACCTTTCCCCCGGATAGTGATCCCTTCCTCTGCTCGAGGCTGAGCCTCAGTAAAGGGAAGGTTCACTATCACAGGCAACCAAGTAGAGTGCTGCTTTTTCGTTCACCCAACTGCTCTAACACAGCCGGACGAAAGCTACTGGAATCTGTGCTACACGCGCTATAGTCAAAAAAACATATGATGAGTCACTTCTTAGCTTCCCGTCAGGCGTTTCACACTGAACGGATGTAATATTTGTGTTCAGGAGGTCAAACTATCCCAGTTGACAAGTTTTCAGCGATTCTGATAATTTCGAGTGCCTGCCGTCGGCGCCTGTGGCGCGGGAGAGGTCCAGGGCCGCGCGGGAGCGATTCGTGTTCAGGAGGTCGAACTGCTCCAGGATGCAACTTCTGAGTCAGGTCTGTCAACGGCGAAAAAAGTCGGTTGAAAACTGGCTTGATTGCGGGTGATTAGGGTAAATAGTGTCGAAGTATGGATTAAACTTGCTTTTTCAACTGAAATTTTCTCGTCATCATTTTGAGTAGCGTCTTCTTTATATTGTGAAGGCAGCTTCTTAGAGCTTCCACCGCGGCAGCAAGAAGCACATGAGCCCATCCTGAAATGTCAGTTCACCGTGTGGCGCACTTAGGACCACCCCTTATAGGCACAGCTGGCGACTACGTGCTTCTGTGGAATGCCTGCTGAAAAGGTGAAAGTGGGGGTAGAAGAGTTTCATGTGCCATTGTCGTGACAAGAGATCGTCAAGGAAGGGCACTTGCGCCCTCGTGGAGAAAATCACCTCAACAGAGCGCCACCCATTAACGGGGAACTGCCTTGATAAATCGGCAGTGCGTGTAGGGCAGGCGCTGCGTGGTGCCTTTCCCCAACCAGGGGCGCAGTCAAAGTGCCTAATCAAGGAGAATGCCGGCATAGAGGCCCACGGCAACCGCTCGCCCACAAATGGTCGCCCAGCTACATCGATGCTGATACTCTGATCGCTTCATTATGAAGACAGCCGTGTCTACGGAGCCGCTGCTGGCACGACGAAACGGGAAACTCGTCTAGAATTGCTTTCCGCTAGGCGCGTTCTCGTCCATCGCTGTACAACAATGGCTTCCTCGAAAGATCTTGACCTTTCACTCTACTTTTCCACCCTTTTGCTATATAGCACCCCTGGTACCATTTCAGATTATCAAGCCTCATGCCTCCAATAAGAAGATGGAAGAAAAAGATCCTATTAGTGAAGTAGCTGAAACACCTTGTCAGTAGGAGAGAACACGTCCAAACACGCCCTTTCGCTGCACGGAGCGGTCCTACACGAGGCATCTGAATGATTTGCCTAAATTTTCTCTCCGCAGTAGTTAAGTGTTTCATCAAAGGAGAAAGGAGCAGACAATTCTAAATGGGCCTCGTTGATTTTCAGTATTGCACGGGCACATAGTGAACGGATATGCACAGACACTCAACGAGAGACTAGACAAAGGCGACTGAGAGTCAAGAGTAGCAGAAGAAAATCGGTCACAACGCCAAGCACCAGTCGTACGGTCATGGACTTGAGATGGACGCGTGGTTCTGAGCCATGCAGCAAGAGCTTATGTGCTACGGTACACTCGAGATCCCTGAGATCGGGTAGGCGTGGCCGCATTTTTCAACTTACCCTCAAGGCGTCTACGCTTCTGATGCGATATTTTCATCTCCACACAATCGTTGTCGTGTCTCTGTCCAATACAGAACAAGATGACAGTTGTCCCAGACTGGAATATTCCACCAGTAACCAGTTCTTACAGTTGTTCGAATGCTCGCCTACCCGAGCTTCAGGGATTTCGAGTTATACCTTTGGACGGCGAAAGCGGAACACCCTGGACGGATTCGAACTTGCAGTCCCTAAAGAGTATCTGGACAAATCCCACACAATCGCGCGATGTTTCTTGCAAATGAAGAAGGTTTGTCTTGTCCGCACACAGCTTTCCACCCAAAACACGGGAGGATCTGCAACGAGTTCGTGACGAAGGCGACGCGCCACCCACTAGCCATCGCAACACTCGCCATTCATTTCTGAGACTTCCTGGTGACGCGGCTGTTCCGCTACTAACTCTCTCCATTCTAAATAGTAAGAGTTAGGTGAAAAGGACGACGATCTGACAGTGACAAGTGAGAATTTTTCCGACTACGTTTCTTCATCGTTATATGCACGTCATCAGCTCATTGTTTCGCAATGATCTATGCTGTTCCGTTCTCTAGGGCACATTCATAGAAGAAGACGTCAACTCGAAACTCGCAGAAATGATGCTAAGGGAGTCTGGTGGTTGGATAGTCACTATGTCCTCGCTTGCCATTTAGTACGTGACGAGCAGACCACAGACACAACAGGCAACACGCGACGATCACATGTCGAACCAACCACAGCCACATGCGCTACTAGTCAACCTTTGGTTCAGTTTCTGCAGCTCGGCTTCGGCATGCCTACAGGCTGACTACATGAGTTTGGTGTCTGAGTTCCGCAGCGATCGTGTTGGCAAACTGCCCGCCCCTTGTATCGAGGGGGGGGGAGGGGTGGAGCGTACATGAAGAAGATCCGGCTATCACGACCCTGCAGCTTCACTTTAGCACGCAACGCACATCCGACCGGTGAAAGTATCACATCTACTGTTGCAAACCGGCCGACCTGTCCACCTCGCACATAAAAATGGCTCATCTCAGAGATTACCCTGCAACTTATCTCCGAAGTAGTTCATAGAGTACAGTAGCAGTGTGCACGTCGGTCGAAATGGGGAGAGGAGGGGAAGTGGAGGACTCCTCCTGTCGAACGGGAGTATGAAGATGAGGATTTGTACTAAACAGTAGGACCTTGGGGAAGGATTTCGGAGTGGATGGACCTACTTTTTCCGGAAGTTTTGCAGAAGGGAAACATCTATGTACCATTTATGTGCCCTTTGCTCTGGAAAGGCCGCGTTCACACTTTGCGGCAGCGTCCACTAGCGTTTCGAGCATTCCGGCAGCGTTAGCGACTGGGAAAGAGTAGATATCCTTCCAGCGTCTGTCAGCGTTCGCCGGCATCTACCTGCGTCCACCAGTGTCTTGAGGGCCTGGGAAGTATAGGTATTGATCTAGTGTCTACCAGCGTGTGCAGTCCAGCGTGAACCAGCGTCTACCAGCGTCCGGGAGAGGAGATCATGGCGCGATAGGAGGGAAGCAGACAGCTAGTACCTCCTATCGCGCCATACTCTCTACCAGCAGTCTGCTACCTTCCTATTTCCCCATACTCTACCGGCTGTCTGCTACCCTTCTATCGCGCCATACTCTTCTCTCCCGGACGCTGGGAGACGCTGTTAGACACTGGCGAACGCGGGGAGATGCTAGATCGACATCTATACTTTCCCAGTCGCTGACGATTGGAAGCTCGAAGAGCCAGTGGACGCTGCCGCAAAGTATGAACGCAGCCTAACTAACGCTTCAGCGAAGAGGTAGGTGAGAAATTCGACCTCACAGGGCGACAATTAAGTTGGGACCTCTGGTCATATTGTATGAATGTCCCCATAACAAGCTCGTAAGATTCAAAATGAGTTGATTCACGAACCTTTATACAATTTTTGAATGGCAGTGTAAATGTGTGATACTCTTCTTTATAATCTGGAAATTGTACATTTACTGCCCGTTCGACAGATTATCAGGACTTATTGCCATCATTTATGGAAATTCAGATTACGCATCATGTGAGTTTCAAAACTATACCGCAAACTCTCAATGGAAACGAACGGTTGGGAAACGATGAGGAACGATGGCAACAGAGTACGTTGGTTCATGAATAGTGATAGTTGACGTCACATCTTTCTTAACGGACCGGGGGTGCGTAGTAAATGAGGCCTGAGCTAGTGTGTTACAGCGGTGATGTTTTCACCCCGGTTTATCAGCATTGAGCGGGTATCCTTGAATAGTTTGCCTCGGTGACGCGCGTGGTGATTTGATGAGTCAAGAAAACGATTTACACTTGAAGGCTCGCGAACCGGCGAAGCCAAATTTTGTTCGGGTACTTTAAGCAGTCACTTGACGGTGAGGAGAATCTCTTCCTCGCCTATAAGGGGACTCCCTAAGGAGCTGGCAAAGGGGTCTGAGACTTTTTGGGTCAGTTGGTAAGTGGCTAACAACCACTAGGGCTAGCAACTCTGGACAAACATGTTCTCTGATGTGGTTCCGCCCGCTCCTTATATCGAGGCTGCTACCCCTTAGCTCAGACGTGACTTTTATACGAGATACAAGGATGGAGGCTAATGCTCGAGCGGAGGTCAACCAGGAATAGCAACCTTTGCTTGTGTGCACTACAGATAGGCTGGCGACGCAGATGAAGTCACCAGAAAAGCTACCGAGCAAGAGCCTCCTTTTAACTGTTTTGAGATAGGAGTCCTTGCGTGGATTGCAGGCACATGACAGGCATCTCTGCAGATGTGTCTGTGAGCGGTGAACTGCACACTGCGATCTCTCGGGAAATCGGTCTGGAAAGTTGCTGGCAAGGCGATGCTGTCAATACAGTGCATGAACAAGTATGTGGACACGGTCAAATTTTTGTCCTAGGCGAAATTCGCCTTTGAGATTTGGCGATATGGAGACGTTTTATGTTGAAGTATCCCCATAAACGAAAACAAATACACTAAACTTCTGAACACTTTTGTCGAATGTAACTGAACAGGAATTATTTATTGTTTTTAATTTCTTAATAACAAAAGTATCGTGGACGCATACGGAGGCACCCGGTCTCGCGATTCAGGTGTCCCGAGTTGAAATATGGCGTTCAGGGGGTTAAAGTGGTCCGGCGACCGAACAGCCTTGTATCCGGTCGCTGCCGCAAAAAATTCTATGGGAGGCGCAGAGCGCAGGTAGGTGTTAGTGGTGTCCTCTTTTTCCATTTGACTGCCGCGCTCCAAGACTCAACCCTTAATACCGGACGTTCCAGTGGAAAATGAGATTGCTGGACCGAATAATGCGCGATGATAAGTCGCGCAACTTGTGCGAGTCGTAGAAGTCTTATCGGTGAATCAGCCGTGCATATGAGGGCGTAATTTTGGAGATAGAGTTGATTGGGCAAGTACAAACTGGGATCGAAATGGGGTTCTATCTAGATCTAGGCAGGTGCATGTTTTTTGTGCCTTTTTTTTTGTTCAGAGCCGATCGAGTTACTCAGCGCCCGTATCGTCCAAATGGAACCCTAATCCATCCATACTGAGATGGCGAAGTATCGCTGGTTCTGTCCTTGTAACAAAAAACAAACGTATCGGATGTGAAAATAGAACTTGGCGTTCTTCCTCACGTGTTCCGAAATGTACTTCGGAACATTCTGTCGTACATGCTGTAGACACCGGTGTCATGGGTGTCCTCGTCGATTTCCTCCCATGCAGGCAGACTATTGCTCGCTTCAGTCTTGCACGCGTGTTTGTACTGCCCCACGTGTTCAATGAGTAGATTCGTCGAACTATGATTCCCCACAGGATTTCGGTTGGGTTGCAGTCAGGAGAACACGCCGGCCAATCAATCACTTTGATACCATTCGCGTTGGAGCCATTTTCTAGTAGAATTTGAAACATGCACGCGGTGTCCTGGCGCGCTCGTGGCCCTGCTCAAAAAGGCATAGGTTTAGAACTCAACCAACCCTTGGTAATTCCTCCTGTTCATACAGCACGATGGGAGGCAGCTCACGCAACCTTCCGTCTGCTTCGCAGACACCACGAGGCGCTTCCGCAAATTTCGTCATCGAGAACACCAACGAACGCTAAAGAAGGCCTTAGTGATGCTGATATCCATCTGTACGTCGTGAGTTTTATTGATTTGTCTTGTCAGTTAAGGATAACCAAGAAAGAAATGCGCATAAGATGTTCCTTGTCTGATTTTACAAATACTAAGAAACTGCACCTTCGTCCTATCTACGGTACCATTTGCACGGCGCAAAGTTGCAGTCTTGCCCCAGTGTGCCTGGCAAGTCAGACAGGAGCTCTTCCTTCCGTGGAGTCTCTCGAGTGCATGTGGCTCACATTTATCGAATAGAGCGCATAATTCGGGCACTACATTTAACCCCTTAACGCCCGCCAGTCATCCGAAATCCGCCCGGTTCCTGACCGACTTTTTTCTCCGTGGGCAGAATTCGCTGAAAAGTTGGCTCCAGGGGTAGTTCGACCCGCTGAACACGAATGAAATCTGTGCACGCGCGCTTGACGCCGAAAAGCTCTTAACGCTCGCGCCACGGCGCCGGGGCCAAAATACTCGTGAAGATCACTGAAAGTACGATGAAGTACGTTCACGAAGCGCGATGAAAGATGCTAAATGAGGAGCAAAGGGGCTTCCCAAGTTGATAGGTCAGTTTTGAAGACGTCACCACGAGAAACACTCAATTCCCACACGATTCCGTGGGAAATCCCATTGGTCCTACGAGCTTGGCGTGTGCCAAGGCTGGGCGAGCACCGGGGATTTTCGGAAGAAGCTCATTGGTCATGCATTTTTTCATGCAATATGGAAGTGGTATTCGTGATCAGGGGGTCAACTACCCCTAGGAGCAAGTTTTCAGCGAATTTGGTGATTTCGAGTATTTTGGCGCCGGCGCCCGTGGCGCGGGCGCCAGGAGGTTTCGGGTCAAGCGGATGCGATATTCGTGTTCAGCGGGTCGAACTACCCCTGGAGCCAACTTTTCAGCGAATTCTGCCGCACCGGAGAAAAAGTCGGCTCATGAAGCCGGGCCTTGATTTGCGGATGCCCTGGGCAGTAAAGGGCAAATAGTGAACGCACATTGTCAGTGTTTGAGATCGGTAGATTCGCATCGGCGCATGGAGTCTGTGGGCCATAGAAAGCCGCGGAGTTTTGCAGGGCTATTCTGTCTGATGTCTGTTTGAGGACAACAAGGACGGTGGGTGCCGTGCCGCAAACAGGTACTCGAGTGGCTGGCCCATCAGGAATTCTGGGAGGTATATACCAACGCACTCGTCGCCGATTTCAAGCTACCTTGCAGATTCTCTCTATTCGCAGTGTGCCTGCAGGCACGTGGGCAGAGCGTTTGAATCCCGAGGATTGGTTCGTTACTTCGTAGGGAGGACCTACCCAACGGGAGGTATGAGTACAGGTTAATGGGGACTAGAGACCATAAAAATGGATTGCAGATATGGAGCCAAACTTTGGACTTCCTCAGGTGTCCACATACTTTTGTTATTAAGAAACTTTTTGGAAAGCAATAAAACTAATTGTACACAAAATTGCTCCCGAAGTAGTGTATTCCTGTTTTCGCTTGTATGAGGAAGCTCACAATAAAGGGTCTCATATCGCAATCGAAGGCAATGTTTTGCAAGACAAAAATTTGAGGTGTGGTGGTGGTTCTCTTCCAAGGGCAAACATCCGCCCAAAAAGGTGGAACCCTGGGTGAGTCTGTTTTCCTGGTGTTGCTTCGGATTCCCTTCGAGGTCCTGTCAGGATGTCGAAGCCGCTAGAGAAGATGAGGCGCTCGGTAGAGCAGAGCGTAAGTCTGAACCTTGAACCACATTCAAGCCCCGAAGACGGCAAGTCGAAACGTTGGCCACTTGAATAAAGGTTCCAGCTATAAACCTAGTAGGCACATATGACTATGACTAACGCAAGATATAACTTGCCATGGCGAGGATGCAAGAAGGGAGAAGTTGGAGAATCTTCCAAGGTAATTCCAAGGAACCATCCGCAGATTAGGAAGGGAAACCGAGACCCAGGGTACAAACTCGTATCTAGTGCAGTGGAGGGGGGATGCTTTCTATACAGGTGATTTCCTTGGTCTGAGATTTCCGAGCGGTGTTGGGAGAGAAACGTACAGTCCTCTTCATTGCAGACCGGTGGGGCGGCTGAGCCGCGCTGCGCGCGACTGTCATGACAGTCGCGTCACAGCCGCGTCACGCGCAGCGCGGCTCACCCGCCCCACCGGTCTGCAATGAAGAGGACTGTAATCGCATGCTATGTGTTACTTTTGCTTCATAGCAACTTTCTTCAATACATGTGGTACCTGCGCTTTTCACATTCCTTACACGTATTAGCTTGAGAAAAAAGTACTGCGAAATTTGAATAAAATTTTAGAGCAAGTTTTCCTTCACCAAACGACATGTGGACAGGTGCCCACCTTTTGCACAACTTCTCGATTCCACCCTCGTAGAACTACTGCAACTTCTGTGAAAAATAAGAGGTGGCTCTCGCTGTAGAGTAGACGTTTCAAAATTTTTTCGCTTACTAAACGATTCAGTAGGGACAAAAGTAGGTGTCAGTTAGAAACTGCTATGTTCGGTGAATAAGCTGCGTACAGTCTCACTTCAAAATCGAGATTCATAATCCTTTGGCGTAGCCTCATCGCTACATGCGCTCTTCGCATTGAGGAGGAGTAGAAAGAAACTGAGTGTTTCCGAATGAAATCAAGCGTGAGGTCATCCATTTTTTTGGAGTTGGTTGGAGCAGGCTGGGCCTTCACTGTGCAGGTTATGGCATGATTTACGCAAAAGACCCGACTCTCGTCACCAACCACATTGCCTCACAAAAAGTCCCTCCAGAGTGTACAAAGGAGAGGAAACTTAGTCACGACCACTCGGCGTACTGTGCCAGACTGGTGCAACTCATGTGGCATCCTTCACGAAGAATATTCCTCGTGACCAAGATTGCGGAGAAGCATGGCAGTTGTCAGTTAGGTGATGCCTAGAGAGGTTGCCAACTTACTTGTGGTTACCTTTTCCTGTCCCTCCAGGTGGTTGAGTACGGTCATCATTATGTGCTGTTGGCCGACCTGTACGTTGCCTACCTTTACGTATAAATAACATCAGCTTGCGAGCGCTGATACAACGGGACACTGCGCCATGGCGAATGACGTCCTTTCTGGAAACAACGCATTGTCAATCCTCTGCTACGACAGAGTGGCCTTAGGCAGCGTTCATACGTCGCGACAGCAGCGGCGATCGCGGCGATCTCGGCGATCGTCGGTACATGGCAGAGCGCGCCTCCAACGCTGGACCGCTCCGAAGGCTTTTGGGAAGAGCAATTCCGACTCAATTTCATTTTTTTCCTTAACTGCAATTCTTAGATACTGAAGCTTGGTTTGACACAAAGAAAGGTGAACCCAACTTAATGGCTTTTGTTTTCTATTTTCTTTCTTGATTCAGGATAGAAATGAGCAAAAAGCGTGAGAGCTTCATTTAGGGTAGGTTTTTATTGTTTCTTTTTTCATTCGTCGAGCTTATACATGAGGTTATAAAGTTTTCACCTGTTGATGTTGCGTAAAATGATTAGTGTTTTGGTTCCTAGGTGAGTTTCTTTCTGTTTCTTTTTTTCTTCGTTGTTTGAACTCGACTTGTAAACTATAAATGTTTTGGAAGTTGGAACAGTTCAGACGATAGGAACTTTTAAGGCGCTTGTATAAATTGAAACAATAAAAACAAAAGAAACAAAAGAAGCTCACCCAGGAAATGGAGTTGGCCTTATCCCGACCTAAAAAGAAGTGAAACCTCCTTACCTCATATTCCATCCGCTTATGTATAGAAAGTCGTAAGTTATCAGTTAGTAGCCATTATTAAGAGAAAAGAAGGTCTCACAAGTTGGATTTCCTTATTTATCAAGCGAGCGGTCCATAATAGCGTTGGGGCGCGCTCTGCCACGTACCGACGATCGCGGCGATCGCCGCTGCTGTCGCGAAGTATGAGCGCTACCTTAAAGAGCCCATAATACAATATAATATAGGTCGAAAGCACGTTGACCTTTGGGGGACTTTCAAGCCCTGAAAGGTTCCACAGAGTTATAGCATACCTACCTGCAACCACCCCAGAGCACAGCCCCACTGATGGGAGATGAAAGTAGGCAAGATGAGTTCTGATGAGAACATTTTACTCGAAGTACTCAAGTGCAGGTCTTTTACAAAGTTAATGAAATGAACTCAAACCAGGTGCAGTTCGGCGACGGGGGGCATTTTGCACTTTCGCTGCTTCACTGGTTTCAGTTAACAACTTCACTCTGGTGAAACCTGTAAACTCTTGTGAAG
>MU915554.1:2247-16973 GCA_036418165.1 Cooperia oncophora
GCTTACATACCACTCGTTCTTCCAACGGCCGATTCTGAAGCGGCTCCAGCACGAGTCAAGCCCTGTACCATCAGATGCCGGAGGAGTTACTTTCAGACTCTCCTGGGACTTGTAGGTTATTATTTGGCATTCCTCTTCACTAAAATTCTCAGTGGAAATACGCAGGTTGCATAACGCATCCCAAGAGGAATTACTTTATCTTTTGGATGCTGCAGTTTGCGTGTTCTACTGCTCTACTTCGGTTCGGGTGGTGCGGAGGCAGGTCCGCTCACCACGACCGCGATCAGAGGGTCCAGCCCCGGGTCGGCTCCGTCTGATCCCAGCGATCCCCACACTTACCGAGGACAGAGGAAGGTTTGATACCATGTGCCGTCCTCGACGATTCATTTGAAAGGTCAGAAATACTGCGTCTTACACCGGCAAGCCAGTGGCCATTGCAAGCCATTACAGGCCTTTTCGCATTCAAAATGTGCTACTTTTCAGAATGGATTTATTATGCGTCCCGAGAAGTGGTTGGTCGACAGCAGGAGCTCTTTTAAAAGTACAACTATTGTATTTTCCGCAAACCTTTTTGCGGGAGTCATTACAAGGGTACAGAGGCGAATTGTATTGTAGGCGAAATTTTTTACGTTTAAGCGCGATTCAGGAAGTATCGCCAACAGGGCAAGTGCGCTCCCGCATAGCGTTCGAGGAAACAGCGTCGATCAAGACCCACCGCTTTACCTTATTCTTTACATTCTTTATATCGGGCCGACAAGCTTTGGCAAATAGGCCCACTTAAACCGCTTGTAAAAGCGGCTAGAACTCATTTTCTGTCAGCTTCAATGACAGTTATGACAAATCAAAAGCGCTCCGGCTAGTTGGGTATCGGCCCCGTGAGACCAAATGCGTTGCTCTTCGTGCTCTTGAGCGGGCAACACTGAAAATCAGTGGTTCTCTGACGTTTCAAGTTTTATCCTATATAATTATCCTTGCTTGCATTCGTGACTGAGGAGTATGAATCAATTTTTCTTTTTCTTTTGATGTTGCATAATTCATCCAATGCTCCACTGCATTCGTCGCCGAGTCCTCACTCTTCTTCTTGCTAACCACTCGTCAGCCTCGAGCTAACTCCTCTTCAGTCCTCTGTCTTTAGCCCATTTTATATCACTATTTTCCTGCAGTATCATCCCCCGTCTGCCTACTTCAGTCCTCTTTAATTACATCCAGCTTTTTCTTTTCCTCTCATGTTCTTGTTTCATTTCCTCTCCCATTGCAGTTCCGATAGCTATCTGGTTACCTCCCTGTGTCCTTTTGCAGTAGCTTTGCTAACGCACGTCAAAGGTGGTCTTCCCAAAAAAATTAATTGAGTCGTCCCACTGAGACATCTCCACGTTCGTCATCTTCAGATAACACGTCTTCTAATTTTCGTGGGTCTCTTGTATTTCATTACTCCGAGCTCTAGCTTTTTCAGCTTACCGTAGTCCTATGCTTTTGCACATTCGCTTTTCTGACCTTTTTACCACGATAAATAGATATACATAAAAACAATAAAACCGAAGGGGGGGTGTGGACTGAAACCCATTATAGTTGTGGGATCCCCAGCAGCGGATGGATTTGTTAGGTGGGAGGAAGGCTGATCTTATTTGACTCCAGGATTTTTTTATTATTAATTATTCGATTATTCGCGTTTCAGAACCGCTTAACTGAAGGCGTGGTGAAGGCGTTACTACGTACGAACGTTTCACGTTTCCCAGTCGCCGCCCCTATGGCGCAGGCAGCCATTTATGAGCGCCAAACAGTATGTACGTAGAGAAACGTCCACCTTAAAGACATGGTACGCTCAAACACATTGAGGGTGTATGAGACTATCAGCCCCCCAGCTGTCGATGTGTCGTGGTCCCCCCGCCCAAAACTGCACGGGGTCAGAGTACGTGGGAAAGTCGTAATTCCTTGCTACACCAACAACCGCCCGTTTCGCAACTCACGTTTTTACTAACACCGTCCGCGCGGCGCGTGTCGCGTGCAGCTCTCTTGGCTTTTTGCCAAGTCCTGTAATTGCGCTTTTACGTAAACGCAATTTCTTTATGCGGATAACATTTTAGGTGCTGCAAAATAAGAACGAAGATGATGACGAGGGCTAGAACTCAAGAGCAACTGTGGTGCTTCTGCAATATCCTCAGAGGCGCGGGTTCAAGCACATGACAAATAATAGAGGACAACATGACACATAACAATGAAGACAAAGCGAAACGCAATTTCCTACTTTTAGGTAATTGCTCATGCTTCAAAGTCCGAATAGAAGGTGATGAAGATGACAAAGGCTAGAAATGAACAACGAATGTAGATGTAAATAAAACAAAATTGAAAAAACTAAGGAAACGCAAATTAATTAAAATCGCGTGTGCATTTCTGCGATCCGGCTCGAATCCGGCTCTAAAGCTATAGAAATACTTCAAACTAACGAGTGGGACGCTTAGGCCGTTTTATTTCGATGTTTTGTGGGAATGCGCGGCCTGCGAGGGCTGTTGCAGAAGCAGCACAGTTGCTCTTGAGTTCTAGCCCTCGTCATCATCTTCAGTTCTTATTTTGCAGAACCTAAAATGTTATCCGCATAAAGAAATTGCGTTGTACTTGTATTCCAAAGCGCAATTACAGGACTTGGCAAAAAGCCAAGAGAGCTGCACGCGACGCGCGCCGCGCGAGACGGTGTTAGTAGATTTGCGAATGGCGGTGTAAGTAAGGGATTAACGACTTTTCCCACGGCCCCGTACCTGACCCTGTGGCAATTTGGGCGGGGACCACAGATACAATCAACGAGCTGGGGGCTGATAGTCTCATACACCCTCAATGTGTTCGGGCCGTACCATGTGTCTTTAAGATAAGCACCGTTCTTCGGAACTGGGCGTTGCGCCAGTTTTATTTTTTTTTCTGGTTTTTAGTGGTTCAAATGTTTTAGCAAGCGCCCTCCGCGCGCTTGTGCAGTGTGGGGATAGGCTGTGAGTATTCTGCAGGCAGGACAGCATCATGATGTGTAAAATGGTGATGGTCCCCATCCTCGGGAGAGAGTGTCAGTACGCCACTCCTCCCCCACCTGAATTGGGGTCCCGGTGTGACCTCCCACCTCCGCGACATCCACCTACCAATCTTGCCACGCTTTCCAGCTTGTTCACTTTTCACCCGGAAATTTTCCGTCGAGGGCGGCGGGGGGGGGTTATATAGTGGTCATGAAACAGGAAAATCACGAAAAGTCAACAACCAGGAAAAATTTTTTCCCAACACGGCAAATTTCTCTCAAAGCCACATACGACCCCTCCCCTCTCCCAACAACGACCAAATACGACCCCCTTCCCAGCGGAAAAGTACGCCCCTCTATGTATTTCACACAGCGATGCTACACCCTTTCGCTCCACTGCGTCACGCTACTGCTTCCTTCCTCACGGTGACAGACTGGCCCATAAATACTGGTGTTTTTTCTTGTAACATAGAAGTGCCTGTTAAAAATGAGAGGCTTCCTCAAGCTCTCTATACTTCCTGCTTTCTTGCGCAATGAATCTCTTTGCGCTTCCATCTGACAACGTTTTTAGCCCTAATCCCTTCCCCGGTCTACAGAAAATAATCCATCAAATACCACAATTTGTTGTTTACTTATGCTATTTGACGGATTGTTTTCGAAGACCAGGAGAAGGGGCTTAAGGCCCGAAACGTTGTCACATGGAAGCTTGCAGCCTATCGTTCCACAAGAAAACAGGAAAGAAAATTGAAACACCGTGAAATTCGGGAATCTGTAATCTTTTTCACTTAAAACTTTCGATAGAGAGTCTTGTGCTCTTAAGGGAGCGTACTGTATTTCCATCATAATTTGTGTTAGATTTTCGGGCCTGAAATACATTGTTATTTGAAAATTACTATTTTTGGCATCTTTATGTGCTGCCCCGAGCAAATTATACACTCACCTCCCTAGATCCTAGACCTTGTCGTGTTCAGGTAGAACGGGTCTGCAGCGTGCCACTTTTCCCGGTCAGTTGCTGTGAACGAGACTGGAGGATAGGCTCCCGAGTACTGCCTCCATAGCCCGCCCGCGCTGCCGCATAGCCAACCGCCCGCCTGATCTAACTTCCGCTAATCTCTAGCGCTCAGTTTGCTGCTGGACCTTGGTTTCGACGCAATTGCTGCACCCTGAGGATACCGCGGACGGAGTATGGAGATGCGCTCTACAGGCCCCTTCACGTGCTCCTTCAAGCGGAGGAAGTGGCGCACTAGTACCGCTGCGAACCTAATCACTTCATGACCAGTGAGCATCTTTGGCTTAATTATGCTTAGATGGCAATTTTTAAATCTTTTGTCAAATTTTGACTTCCTAAGATGTGCTACTTCTCGGCCATAAACTCCACAAACGGGCTTTTGCAGATTCAGCTACTTGGTTAAGTGCAAAAGGGAGAAAATACCAAATGTTTTCATTTTTGCCGGCTTGACACACAAGTTCTAAAATTTCGGCTTTACCGAAATTTTTGCAGTTTGCAAAACTGAAGAGCCCTCAGAGGCTCCTTCTCAGTTGCTGAAAGGTGAGCAAATGGTGCGCTTGTTGTCTATTTCAATCATGCATATCTTCAGTCAGACAAGAAATAGGCCGTGATTCAATGGAAGGGAAGGGCTGGCATTCAGTCTACACACAATCAATTTGATTTATTCATTTGTTGGAGCCATTCAAGGAGGTAATTCAGCAGTCGCGACGAAAGGAGCCACATGAAAACGCCCCAGCGTCCGCATGATCAGGACTGTTCAAGCTTGGGTAGTGATCTGTGATCTGTGATTCCGCGGCTACGGCCTGCGATTGAGGCATGTCCTGAGAAGGCTTCAAAACCACTGTGCAAAGGCTGGCCGCGAACTTTCCCGTGAAAACCTTGGGGACATCGTCTCGGAAAACCCCACACCGATGACGGCGTCACGTCAGGAGATATTCCGATTGTGGGAAAATCTTACATCTTACAGAAATAACGACATCGAGATAGTGCAGAGTGTCGTTGTTGGACAAGAACGCTAGAATAGCAAGAAGAAACACGAGACGATAAGATAAACAGATGCTTACCAGTGCAGTTCTCCGAGTTCGGCGGTCACTGGGGCAGGCATCGCCTCGGCGAGTGAAGTCTCAACGCCCTCTCACTCATGAGGACGTTGTTCACTGGCAGGGGGGGGCTGGTCCGTGTCAAGGGAGGCTTGGTTTTGCGTGGTGCCAAACTGTTTTCCACCAATTGTTGCAAGCGAGCAGGCGACAACGAAAACAACCGCGCGCCGCGCTTAACCCAGCCTCCCCTAGAACGCCCCAGCGACGAGACTTACTACTACACTTGCGAATAGGCTACTTTCTATAGTTTGAAGCTCATTGGGGGTTCAAAGCTCATAGTTACAATATCTCTCTCCTAGTTATTTATACAGTACACAAAAGGAAGTATGTAGTGTTCCCCTTTAAATAAAAAAACTCTGAGAGCTCTCGATGCGTATTCACTGGCTTCAATCTCCTGATTGAATCCAGGAAATTTTTATGAGATTATTGTGAGATGTGCGAGGAGAAAAAAAGTCCCATCTCCTGGGTACGGTCTCCTTGGTCGCAGTCGATCAACGAGTCTGACACCGCATGGCTGGCTAGGTGCAGTGTTGGATCCAGTAATGCAGTGTGATTGATAACAGGAATGAGAGGAATCCAACCTCCGCCCCGCGGACTCATTCTCCTGAAATGAGCTCTGCTGGAAGCGGGCTCATTGCTCCAACTGTATTAATTAAATTGATGTTAACAGTACTTGCTTTTGCGATATCACTCGGCCTTCGA
Source organism: Cooperia oncophora (assembly GCA_036418165.1). Classification (NCBI taxonomy): domain Eukaryota; kingdom Metazoa; phylum Nematoda; class Chromadorea; order Rhabditida; family Trichostrongylidae; genus Cooperia; species Cooperia oncophora. The sequence goes on from MU915554.1 coordinate 8,054, forward strand.
ATATGCGCTCCTACTTCGAAAACTTGATAAAATTTTCACTGCCATACCAGTTGTCTTTTACTGTGCTTCTTCGTAGCCTGGTGAAGGAATATGTCACATCTAGCCGAGTTGTTTTTGATTCCAGAGTGAAGTGAGCAATCGCGACTGCACCCCCTCTTTGCGCCTCGGATGTACACGGCGGTTCATGCCCTGGGACTTGGAAATTACGACTTTTATTAGGGCAATAGACCTCGCTGGCTCATCCACCGTGCCCCTGTTTTGTATTGGAAGTTGAGTTTTGTGTGTGGTAAAACAGAAGGTGGTATAGCGATCATATGGTATGGCGGTGTAGTGGTAAACAGAAGTGATGGAAAGCAGAGCAGATAGCGCTATAAGAAGCAAGAAGGAAAACTCACCCAAGCATATACCTTCTTGCATGTGTGCTCGCCCCGTGCTCGAAGGGCTCTTATTTACAGGAACTTGCTCTTTTCTTCCGTGGCCTATGTATCAACATTTCCTTCCATTTCTGAACCCCAGTGCTCACGTAATGCTCTTGAGAAACGTGTCCCTAACAGTGTAAGTGCGAAAAATCAACTCCATTGGGTAGTCCCTCATCTCCAGTACTGCTCAAGTCATCCATCCATTATGACTGCCAAGTGTTACTTTGCCAAACAATTCTTCCAACAATTCATTTCGCTTGTCATTCACGCCAGTTGGCGTATCGATTTATGCTCAAACAAGCGATAATATGAAAGCTGTCATGTTCTGAGTATCAGCTGACGGACTCCATGTTGTTGATAGGACCATCAGTCATCGTCTCGTCCCACTGATCAAAGTGGTTGTTCCTGAAAGCGCACTCGTTTGGCGTTTGGTCATACGTTCCCTTCTTCCTTGCAAAAAAAAGTGGGCGGTCACAGAAAAGGTCGTTAGTGAGCTGAGGGAAAGGCCAACTAAATTATTGTCTGAGGAAATAAAAATGGCAGTCGGGTTGGTTCTGATTCGTAGTTTATTACAAGCGAGATTGTAAAATGTCGAGTGCTGCCTGAATTGACGGGAGCATGGACTTCTTCCGGGGACCAGGTCTCATAGGGCTCCTGGCCGGGGCGAAAAAGCCTGCCATCTCTCTGTAGGTTGCTTGAATAGTCCCAGGGTTCCATGAGGAACAGCAATGCTTACTTGTGAAAGGTGGCCCAGCAACGTACTTTAGCCAAATCTCTCTCGAAGTGCTGGAAAAATTATTCTTCATTACCAACCGCTACCATCCCTCTCCTTCGCTCCAAGTACGTCACTTTCTCGAATCAGCTATCAGAAATCGCAAAACTATCGCGCCGCCAAGGTAGTGCACTCTCGAAATCTGTACCAAACCAAATGCCTTTATCCTCTCTGGGAATCCTCAACGTCGGCCCGGCCTGCCTCAAGTGCTGTTATGATTCTGTACGGAAGCAGAATACGTAGTCCATTTTAGAGAGTTGAAAACAGGGTATGGGTGAAATGGCGGTGTCCGTACGACACCCCCCCCCCGCATGCTTCCTGCTCTCTCAGATACGCTTTCCACCATCCTACCAATCTTCCCCAACTTTCTGCTACCTTTTCCGATTTCCCCAGTAACTGTTCTAGTTTTTCCAAAAGCTCCGAGAGTTTTTAGCGTCACAATGAAGAACCGGAAAGGTCGGGGAAAATGCGACCTGAGTTTCATCATAGCTCGTACAAGTTAATAACAAGACCGGATACGATGGCCATTGAGCAAATATGCCCCCATCCAATAGGATTCTCACAGGGATGTTGGCGCTCGAGTGGAGGGGATTTGTCAACGTCTCCATCTCTTCTTGCGTGAATGATCACAGTTATTGTCTATTACGGCTATGTTGGCGAGCGCAGGCCTACAATATATATTCCGTTGTTGTTCGAGCCGGCTCCTAAACCCAGCTTTGGATGATGGCAGGAACCCGCTGTCTCCAACCCACAAGATCAAGCGTGAATGTTGCCCAAATGAATATTCCGTGTTTTCGAGATCTAACATAACTAAATCTCTGCTGAAAGTACTCTGGAGAGCCTAGTTTCTCATGTCAAGTGCAGAACAGTTGGTTTTTTCAGCAGTGCAAAAAAAAGGTACAAAAAAAAACTGGACAGGCACCGATGAAAATGCAATGCCCTTGTAGTAGGCCCAGCCCACATTTGTGATGACATCATCCCGTCAGGTGAGTGAACAAAGTGAGCAGCATATTTGTGTGGACTGGAGGAGCTTTTTTTCCTGCTCACAAGTAAGAGAACACCAGTCACCCTTGCAAAGCAATTCACACATTTATGTGCCGCAATCGCTTTTGAGCAACTTGCTCGTGACTTTGATTCTTTGTGACAAGTAACAACCGGTTGCAGTGCCTTTTCAAGTTGCGCAGTAGGGGGGAAAACCTTTTCAAAGTCGCGGCAATTGTTGCAAAAGGCATCACTCACACTGCTTTTCTAGTCTTTGAACTACCACTACCGCTGTCGACCTAAGCGGCCCATGTTCCTCTATTTCTAACAAACTTTTTAAGACCTAGTGCGCGGCAGGGAACTAGGTAGAAAAGTGTGCGGGATTCGTAGAGTCTTGTCCCTGCGGATAACGGGGAGTATCAGTGCAGGTGGGTTTCGCGTTCCGCTAGCCCTTCCTTGACCAGATGACGATGCGGTCAAGAGACAACAACCGGTGCAAAACGATTGCTCCGAACGATATGATACAGTCTTGTTGCTTCCCGGAAGAATAAAAGAAACGGCTGGCTCCTCGTCAAAACCATTCCATCACGCCCCATAATCCGCAGCAAACAAGACTGTAGTCATGGCACATCATCGTTGGGGACCCCCCGAAAGGGGGGGGGTCGTATTTGGTCTAAGAAGAGTTTTTTATAGTTGATTTTCTTTGTTTCATGGATTCTGTCAGGAGGAGGGGGGGGGTGTGTTTGCGTTGTTGGGAAAGGAATGGGTTAAATTGTATTTGCATTCCAAAGAGAAATTTGCGGCATTGGAAGAAATTTTTCCCGGTTGTTGGCTTTTCAAGGTTCTTCCCATTTCACATGCGCTATTATGTACTCACCCCCCCCCTGCTCGATTGCTTTAGAGAAGGGAACTAGGGGGAAGGGTCGTACGGACTCGACCAAGATTCACAGCTAATAATGTGCCCTGATCATTGTGACTGACTACATACAAGTCGGGCTACTCGGTTTACGCTCAATGTACCTCCGAGCGAATAAATAATATAGTAACTAAATATTCACGAAATGAGTAGCATTTCCACATAGAACTTCGTTTGATCTTGTTAGGGCGCTGGTACCTCTGCAAAACCACTTGAAGGACTCATAGTGCAAAACTAGGGTTAATACCAACTAAACAGAATTACCGTAACTGAATTTGGTTACTCAAGAAGTTGAACTTAAAGACAGTCCCGCGCTCAAGCATTTCGAGGGCGTCCTCCCTTATACAAGTAACCCAGCTTTCAATCTTTGAGATTGTCCCTTTTTTCTTCGGCTTCACAGTGAGAATGAGGGCGCTGCCTCCTTCGTGCATAAGTGACATTCCGGCGCCTCGGTATTTGCCCCGCCCACCAAAACTGAAAGTCTGTTTTCAGCCGCTGATTCAGTGCCGTCGACTCTCACTGTTAGACAGTACTAGCAATAAATGACGCGAAGGAATAATCAGTGAGCTAGAGGCGGCAGGAAGAGAGAGATCGCCATGGCACTGCGATGTTAAACCAGCCTTGCAGTCCCTTTAGAATGCAATTCGTCCCTTTTACGCAAAGATTGAAAGGTTCTCCATGGAATAATTGGTGCTCTCAACCCTTTCCGTAAAGATCCTGAAGCAAATTCGTAATCCTGAGAAGGCGAGCTTTGATAGACACACGGAAGCCTGCCTGGGATGTGACTCTGGACCATAAGAGCGGGACGCGGATCAACTTGTCGCTCTGTAACGCTTTGGTTCCATCAGGAAAATGCATGTATATGAAAGTATGGTATCTACAGCGGACGCTTTCGAACTTCTTTTGAGATGCACCACGCACTCTGTCTAAGTCAGCATTGCGGTTATTCCGCAGTATACTGTGAAGATTTCTCCATCCTGCGAGATCATATCAATTTTCTTGAAGGCTGTTATATGAGTGATGAGGCATGGTTAGGCCGACCCAAGCGGGGATGGAAGATTTTCAGATGCGATTCGGACACCACAGTTCCTGTATCACCCGTATCCTGTGCTCCCGTTGACCATCGAGTTCCTCGACCCATCGCCAGTAACGCCTCCATATTCGTCCTGAACGTGCAATGAGTTGCCTCATTGGACCTCTCTGTCTGATGGGGACACGATAACTTCAAATACCATACCGTTTCAGAGTTTCACGCACAGAAGTCTGAACGCATCGCATGGCCGGTCCAGGCGTTCGCTTGACATCCCGTGGAATCCAGTCGGTGATCGCTCTGTCCAGCGCTCGTCCTCGAAACGCACGACGTGCCCGGCCCACCTGATCTTCGAAACCTTGGCAAAAGCAGCGGCGTCTCTGATCTTCGATCGTCGAGCCTCCGATCCTCTCTCACTTGCGTGTAGCGGGAAACTCCGAGCATCGCCTTTCGATGGCGCGTTGAATAACGCCGACCGCATGCTCATCTGCTTTCGTAGAGTCCAAGTCTCTGAGGCGTATGTTAAGCAGGAAAGGACGGAATGAAGAGGTGTCACGGAGCTGGTTTCTTCTGTTCTATGGTTTCGATGTTTCCTTGAAGGCTCCACATCTCGCTTTCTCCCTGCTCAGCTCTGGAGCTAAGTCATTCATCATATTGATTTCACGACCTAGGTACACATAGCTAGAGCATTCAGAGATGGTCGTTCCGTTGAGCGTGAATGGGGCATCAGAAACCAATCCGTTTCTCATGAACATCGTCTTCGTTAGATTCAGCCGTAGACCCGATTGTTCCACACGCGCAGTCGAATTCAGCCAGCATTCGTTCCGCTTGCTCGATGTTTGGCGTTATCAAAACGATGTCGTCAGCAAAGCGGAGATGGTGTAGTTGCCGACCGTCGATCTTCACTCCCATTCATAGGCTCGGCGAGATGGTGTCACCCTGTAGCCCCTCTACACGTCGATGATGATCTCCGTGTAGAATTGAGTTGTTAGTCGTGAAGTTGCTGTAGAGCTCACGAAGAATTCTTGATGTACTGAGTAGGAATTCCCTGGTTGCCCAGGGGCTTCGATGACTGCTCAACGGAGTCGAAGGCTTTCTTCAAGTCGATGAACATGAGACATAGCGACATCTTGTACTCTCGCGATACTTCGATGAGCTTCGTTACCGTGTGGATGTGATCGATCGTGCTGAATCCTCTTCGAAACCCTGCTTGCTCGCATGGCTGTCCTTCGTCTAGTGTTCTGCCAATCCTGTTCAGGATGACTCGTGTGAAGAGTTTGTAGACTACAGACAGCAGGCAGATTGGGCGATAATTGCCAATGTCGTACAGGTCTCCCTTCTTGTATAGCGCGACCCCCCACCCTCCGCTCAGGAAAGGATCCTGATACACGACCTCTCCGTTCGCCTGCGACACCTACGCATACGACCAAGCTCAACAGTTTTTGCGGTTTTCCATGAGTGGGCACCATTTCCGACACGCAGTGTGTGAATAGTTTTTTCGAGCCAGAGTTTTGACAAGAACTGGCGGAAGATTCTTCAGATGTTCGGGTCTGATCCTGTCGGGACCGGGTGCCGTACGATTCTTCACCGACGAGATGGCGTGTCGGACTTCGGAAGGGAGAACTGCAGGAACGACATATCCATCCTGCTCCAAGCGGTATGGTTGCAGGTGGAACGTATTTTGTCAAGAGATCCGAGTAGAAGTCGTGGATGACCTTCTCCATTGCCCTTCTGGATGCGGTGATTGTTCCATCCGGACGTCGGAGGGCGGTCATCTTGGTCTTACAGTTGGCGAAGTCGCGGCGGGCGTTGCGTATGCTCTTCCCACCTTCTGCGGCTTCCACCAGTACTGCTGCTCTTCTCTCTTGAGGTCTTCCTTTATCGCTCCTCTGCATAGCTTCGCAAGCTCAGACGTCAGCTGGTAATTGCCTGCGGCTCGTGCGGCTCCACGTTGGCGAATCAGCTCGAGAGTTTCCAGAGATAGACGCTTCTTGGTAATCTTGGAACTCTCTGACTTCTTGGCGCAGTCGTGAAGATGTGCGACAAGCCGTTCGTATTCCTCGTCGATGTTGTCGATGACGATAACGAAATGACGAATCCAGTGAGCTCAGCGAGAGAAGTGAAGCTGATCCAGTTGATGACGGTCTAGGGGTTTCGGCTTCTTCGAACTTTGCGGCCTCGTCCTCGGCATCCTGCCATGTTCAGCGTAGAAAGTGAGGCTTCTGGAAAGCTGCGAGTACCTGGATTGGTATGGGTCGACATGATAAACTCAGACAGCCTTTCACCCTGCTCATTCCACTCCGTTCCGTGAGTTCCGATGTGAAGTTCTTCAGCCGTTCTTCTTGGTCCGATCTTGGCGATGAAATCACCGACTATGACCTTGAAAGAAGGTATGATCTTCCCTTGTAGAACTATCTCCGCATTCGCAATAGAACGCTTCGAGCTCATGCCGTAGCTGATGTTGGTGGCGTAGCGATGAAGACATGTTAAATGCCGGAGTTGAACCACATATTCTTAATCGCAAACGTCGCCTCCTCGTCTCGGTCAGTCCGATGACGTCGTATTCGATCTTCATGGCTTGCAACATCAGATCTTCGATGTGAGCTTCCGATGCAAGCGTCCGTGCGATTGAAGTACAGATCGTCATCCTAGTCCCTGAATCTCCGTTGGCCCTGTGATTCTTAGCAGCCTCGCCCGAGCGGTCCCAGCCGACGTCGCCCTGTCGGTGGTTCCCTCAGCTTCAGGGGAATGAGGCCCATAATTATTTACTGTTTTCGGCGAGAATTTAACGCGCGTAGCTCGCCAAGGCTCGGACGTGGCACCCTCCGCATTGGCACGGTGTTGGAACAGTCCAAACCGTTCACCCCTACATCACGTTCAGGCTGCGGATAGGACTTGTGGGGGGGCACCACAGTTATATCATCATCATCAATACTGCCATAATATAAAGTAGAGTTCCTCTGTGTGTCTGTGGCACCAATAGGAGAAGAGGCTCCGCCCACAATGGGCGGGCCTATATTTAGCTGAGCGGTGTCTCTTGAAAACGTTGTCAACAAAACTCTTAAACGCCGTCAACTTGGGATGGGGGTGAGGGCATGTTGAAAATATACCGAATACACACAAACTAAGCCTCGCACACAATAGACGGGGCGTGCACCGAAGTGAGTAGTGCCAACGACAAAAATTCGTGAAATTCCTCCGGAAGATCACAGGACCCGGGACAAAATCATTCTCTATGCACCACGTTAGACTACACCCACAATGGGCGTGGGGGCATACCCGAAGTGAGCGGGGCGTTTGTTCGGGCGGGCGGGGCCTAACGCAAATCTTCAAAATTCAGACCCGGAACTACTCGGGCAGCGGGAAAACGGACTCGAGTAAAAAGTGGGCAGGTAGATAAACAGAAGGAGACACCCGAACTGGGCTTTGGAAAGAGCCCGGCAGATTGCAGTCGGCGGCGTTGTCTGGGTAGGCGGGGACCAAGTAAAAATTTCGAAGTTCGAAACCCGGAACTACCCGAGCAGCGGGAAAACGTGGAGTAAGAAGTGGGTCGAGGTTGATTCGATCGATTTTTGCGAGCAGTGTTTGGATGAACCCGCTCTGTGATCGACTCGAATTTTGTTACAGAAAATTTTGGAGTGGGCTCAATTCTAGGGGGGGGGGAGTGGCGAGGGACGTGGTAATCGTAAGTGAGATGTGCGCCGAGTCGGCGGCGCCTGCTGCAAAAGTTCATAATATAGTCGCAAGGCAAGTGAGAACAGCAGTGAATATGAGGTCATAATCGAAAATTCATAACTTACTACCAATTTTTTGCATTTATTTATTTGTTTATTTACCTGCTATTCATTCTACAACAACTCAAATAACTATGTACTTCCACTCAGTTAATCAATAAGCACATCCAGTACATCCGGCACTCCACCCCTCGCCTTTACGAAAATTTCACAACCGTCCACTAGAGGGGGTGGGGGGGGTACATAAGGTATATGACAAATGCGAAACGGTAATGTTCCGGAATTGCAAAAAATTTTTTTCTGCAGCGAAGACGGGCGATCCGACTGGCCCTCAGATTTGATGGCCGGGGACCCACTTCACACTTATAGAGAGGATCGCCCGCGCGAAGGCGGGCGATCCCACTGGCTAGTCCAAACAGCAACTTCGAAAATGATGGCCTAGGGAATTGGAACACTTGGAACACACTACCATCGGAAGGGTCGATCAGTATATTTTTTACGTTGGGGAACACGAAGAAATCACTAATCATTTTCTCAATTTTCTTTTCATTTTTCTCAATTTTTTTAAACCAGTAGTCATTTGCTCAACTATGTCGCACCCAGTCATTCTGGTCTTCTCTCACCAAGATTAACTTAAAACATATAATTACAACTAAAGTTTTGTATTATACGCCTCAGGCGAGTGTCGTTACCTTACATTGAAATTATTTAAATCCCTTTATCTACTGCCAATTACCTAAATTACCCCGTCGGGAAGTCACTAACGGAAGGAGTTATCCTTCCTGAATTGCTATACTACTTTCTCAAGGCAATGGGAACAATTGCATAGCAGCAACCTAAGTAGCAGATGGCGCAACTCAGGATGAAGGCAAAAATCCAGAAATAAAGTAGAATAAAGGAAGAATGGGTTTTAATTGCTCATTCATCATCTACGATGACTGGTTGTAGAGCTATGTCATGCGATTCTCTCCTTCTATCTAATTTCAAATGCCAGGGAACTTTGTAGTCAGCGTTAGCTAGAACAGTAGAAAAGTTGAAGAGAGTCCGCAACACAAAAACAATAAACAA